>JBAMBO010001255.1:0-29132 GCA_037044535.1 Lordiphosa magnipectinata
GTGTACATCTTTAAGTGCCAATTTCTCATCTAGATAAACAGCTGCCATGTGGCTACTAGACTGGCACTTAAAAATAAATTTTAAAGCGCCGGGCAGAAATGGTTTCTCCTTTAGCCCAAATGAGACCATAAAAAATTTGGTGCCGATCGGATAAGATTTGATGGCCGCCCCATCGACCTAAAGATCCATAGAGCAAAATGTATGAGAAAAATGGGGGGGTAAAATCGGGTTTTGGATCGTAGATTTTTATACACTGTTTTGTCTGCCATATTTTGGTTGCTTTTTATTAAAATATATCTAGAAAGTAGTTTTAAAAAGAAAAGTGGCCAATTCAAGATAAAAAGAACGAAAAAAATGATTTAGCAGAGCTTTTTGTTTTTTTTTCACATATTTTTTTTCAAAAATTTTCATGAAAAACAAGAAAGAAAGTCGGTCAAGCCCGACTGTAACATACTCTGTACCCTTAACGCCGCAGCTCGCATTTGCTCACGAGTTATACGCGCTCATCTCTAAGTTTCACTCTCTCTCTCTCTCTCTCTCTCTCTCTCACTAAGATTGCCGTTCAATAGAATGCTGTGCTGATGGGTGGGGGGGTGGGGTGTGTCTACAGGCCGTTTTTGGCTCATAACTTGAGTATCGTTAATCCGATCTTTATCATTCCTTTAGCAAATCGATAAATAATTTTGTTTACAAGATATCTCTAGAAGGTACGAACGATCTATCTTCAAAACTGTAGGAGATATGACGTTTTTTCCAAATTGCGGGTGCGGGAGGGGGCGTGGCAAAAATTGAAAATAAACTTGATCTGCCTGCAAGTATAAGAAACATATGCCCCAAACATGTCAAACCTCTATCTCTTACCATCTCTGAGATCTCTTCGTTCATACGGACAGACAGACGGACAGACGGACATGGCTATATCGACTCGGCTGTTGATGCTGATCAAGAATATATATACTTTATAGGGTCGGAAATATTCTTTCTCCCTGTTACATACTTTTGCACAAACTTAATATACTCTATGTACCTTCGGTACAGAGTATAATAAAAAGTAAAAACGTATAAAATAATTCGTTATTGATTATACGGACATTCAACACAAATTTCTATAACCGTTGTACAGTTTGCGCTATTATCGAAATCGATAAAGCTTTGTTATCGATTGCACCCGTGTCTCATATTCATCGTTATAACTACAGCTGGCTGATATTAATTTTCGTTTGTGTACGTATTCTTCACAAAAATTATAATATAATGTCATTGTCGCATTCTAAATCGTCCTCGAATATATCAGCAAGGAATTGTTCGATTGTCACTCGAAATGTAGCTGCGTCCGTGCAGACAGTTGATATGGTCGGCCGGCATCACCCATCAAATATTGGGCAAGTCCTGCAACTTTCTTTTTACAACATGCGAATTGTTAAGCTTGCATCTAAAGAAAGATCGAGATTAACTATGAGCGCGGTTTCCATATATTGGCAACAGGCACGTATACCCATACGAGAAATTCACAAGTGCAGTGACAAATTAATTAAACTTTATGAGAAATGGAACGCTGCTCGAAAAGGAGATAAGCGTCCCAAACGTGCAGAGTTTTTGGGAATCTTGGATGATCTCTTTGATAATGCTCAAGCCGAGGCTCTTAATAACATGCATATTGAGCAGGATAAACAGTTTTTGCTTATGCAAAGAGAGAAGGGTCGTCCGGGTTGTATGGTTGGTGTCGATCACTACAGCGTAAGGAAAAATTGGAGTCGCTTAAAAGGAAATACTCGCAAATGTCCCAACAAAATAATGGTGAGAAAAATGTGAGAATGCTTTATGAAAAACAAATGAGCTAATCTCAATTTTTACTTAGCTGTTGAAGAATCCGAAAGTGATCAAAATAACTCCGACTCTACAGTGAACGACAATGAATACGTTGATAGCAGCGACGATTTTATGGAAGGAACTACACGTGGTAATAATGAATGTATAACACGTCGTCGAACACCGGATTTAAGCAGGGCGCAACAGCATACCAAAGTATTTTAGTAAAAAACTGATTCAACTCCCATATTTGAAATTATTTTAAAAAGTATTTTTGAGTAGAAACATTCCACAAGCAGTGCTCCTGAAGTACTATTATTTAAGCGGTTTGCAGCTAGTTGGTAAAGTCTTAACCATAATATTTTTAAACCTGGTCTAGACGATACATGTGTGCGCTTAAAGATAAACGGAGAAGACGAAAATAATACTATAAAACTGATTTGTCATCAACAACTAAAGCTAAAAGCATATCCGAGAGCAGACTATGAAGAACTCCTTCATCTGTCATTAGCATTTCTTGGAGAAAGTTGTAATTTTCGTACTTGCAGTTCAACATCAAAAGCAAGATTTATGGGTAAAGCAATTTACAGCCTTAAAATATTTCTTTTTCGTGATCAGTTTACTCTTACCACTCGAGAAATTAATGCACTAAGTGACGTATGTATGTATTTTTATAATACTACTTTATATTAAAGTTTGGTATAGATGTACGAGTGCGATTGCAGCTCCAAATCTGGATTTGCAATTTATTAAGGACTCAATCGCTTACAAAGAAATAATCTTATCCAAGATTAAAAATCATTTAAGGTATTTGTCTAGGGAGACTATTGCATTAGCATTTGTTGTTTGGACCATTGAGGATGAGGAAAAAAGGAAAAATGGTACTAGCCTTGCAGTCAAGCGATCCAAAAGTAAAACTATTGGATAACAGAAAAATATTGAACGCAGAAGACACTGTTTAGTTCAATAAGCGACTTTGTTTCGTATAGAACAAAGGAGTTTTTTGATTCGTTTGGTCTGCCAAGCGATTTTTTAAGACTTGATCCCTCAACTTGGAACTATAACGATGAAGGCATTGAGTTCTGCAATGATTTATTTGTGGTAAATGATACTGCTGAGCGAGGAATCAAATTTATGAAAGACTACAATCGCATATTGACAAAAAACGAACAGGAGAAGCAGTTAGTTTTACAATTTGTCGAAGATTATAGAAAACAATTTCCATTGCATTACAAAATGGATCTTGTATAGATGGGTTAAGAACTTAAAGCATACAGTAATATAAGAAGTAATCTTAAAATGCCCATATTATGCTATTAATCCATATTCACTTAACATGGGCCATGTGCAGTAGATATCTCAAACTGTAAAATTCAAATTCCATTGTTTATGTCGGCTTCCTTTTATTCGTTAGCTTCTTCCAAAGTCAGTTGCTTTTTGACGGCGAGTTTGTGCCCAGGGGTGCCCAGAATGAGAATACGGCAGCGTGGAGTAACAACAACCACAAGAAATTGAAAGAGAAACCCGATTTTTGTTTGTGTGTGTTCGGCTACTGCGAGCGAGGCCAATCGCTAACCTATAGACACTATGCATAAGCAATATTTTTGTTGCTTTCGAGTATGCTAGAAACATAGGAGAGATATAGATGAGAGTCACAAATGAGGTTGTTTTTGCCGCCTTTCTGCGGCCTTTCGGCCGGAAAGAAAGAGAGGAGAGAACGCATATGAATGTGTTGTTGCTTTACGCAGCCTATAAGGTTTGCGTGAAGGCCATACGCGCCTGTTATACCTTTGCGTAAAACAACAACGAATGCGTGGCTTGCGAAATGTGCTTGGGCAACCCTGATTTGAAACTTGAATGTGCTTGGTGTCGAATACAATATAGAACAAGATACAGTATATTGAAGCGTTGGTGGTGATTCTTGATGATTTTCTTGTGCTGAACACGAATTTAGGTAATTTAGTTGTATGTTTCGATCCTTTTTAGACGCCTTTTGTGGAGAACCCATACTTTTGTTTTGACTTTTTTTTTGATATTATAGTAAGTTATTATTTCTTAGCTTTGAAATAAACTATTCTAACGAATTGTACGATTCTTTTAAGCAAAGGTATACCATTTTGAATACATGTAATAATGTTGGGGCTGCAACAATATATTCCATTTTTTGTGAAAACGAATACAATTACTAATAAAAATAGCATATCTTCATTGAAAAAACCGTATAAATGTTTGGTATAGTTTATTTTAAAGTTAAGAAATAGTTATATCCCATAATATCAAAGATTCGTGTTCAGCTTACGAAAATCATCTAGAATCACCACCAACCCTTCAATATAC
This sequence comes from Lordiphosa magnipectinata, assembly GCA_037044535.1. Classification (NCBI taxonomy): domain Eukaryota; kingdom Metazoa; phylum Arthropoda; class Insecta; order Diptera; family Drosophilidae; genus Lordiphosa; species Lordiphosa magnipectinata. Next base: position 4,147 of record JBAMBO010001255.1, read on the forward strand.
TCTAAAAAGTTTTATTTTGTTACCTTGTGATATTTAATTTTTGGGCAATAAATTCAATTCCATTTTCTGTTCCTGACTTAAATATCGAATCTGGTCGCATCCCTAATCAAAGAATTAAGAAGCAACCTGGGGATTTCATGACCATAATTGGCATTTCAGTGGTCGTCCAGAAATTTCTAGTCATAGTTTTTTCTGGACTTAATGGGGGTGTATGTATTGAGGTAAAGCTGCTGATCGATTCAACTTGGCGAACCCAGCGCGATCCTGGCTTACTGCGTCTCAAGTCGACTCACACCTCCTCGTTGGTGATCACTGTAAATAAACCGCTTTGCATCCGCAAAGCTTCTGGCTAACGTGAGCGGCGAGCCCTCCCTACAGGGTACAATATATAAGGTTGGTGCGTCGGGTTTGGTACCCACCGCCGTCAAAAAAATTCCACCAATGAAAACTGCGACAACAATGCCTCGGATACGGACTTCCTCTGACGCCGACCCACGCAAACGTTTTAAGGACCACGATTTGAGGATATGCACATGGAATGTCCTTGAGAAATATTCATCGGACGTTACCGCACTTCAGGAAATGCGATGGATTGGACAGGGGAGCATGGTGAAAGGAACATCAACAGCCAATGCACCCTGGGAGATCTACTACAGCGGACATGCTTCCAAGCATGAGTTTGGATGAGGCTTTGCAGTCAGTGCAAGACTTCGTCGCTCTGTCATCAGTTTCACACCAGTGGACATGCGACTAGCCGCACTCAGACTTAAGGCGAAATATTTTAATATTAGTCTTATCTGTGCACACGCCCCAACGGAAGACTAGGGCGCTTCGATAAAAGACGAATTTGATAAGCGCCTGGAACAATTACATTAGCGCTGCCCCGATCACGACATAAAGATCGTGCTTGGCGACTTTAACGCTAAAATTGGGAGAGAAGGAGTTTTTGGCTCGACAGTCGGCCGATTTAGCCTTCATGAAACAACCTCCGGTAACGGAGAGAAGCTAATAGATTTTGCCGCGGGCAGGAACATGATCATAAGTAGTACCAGGTTAAAACATCGCGACATCCATAAGGCGACCTGGAAGTCCCCTGATCAACTAACGCGAAATCAGATTGATCATGTTGTGATCGACGGAAGGCACTCATCGAGTGTTCTAGACGTGCGTGCGATTCGAGGTGCCAACTTAGACTCGGATCACCACCTTGTTGCAGCCAAAGTACACGCCTCACGCTCTAGCACACGTCGAAAGCTAAATGTCGATAAGCTGCAATCACAACCGACCTCTGAAGCCTACACAGCTAAACTCACCCAACTGTTCAGGGAAAACTCACCATTCCCTTCTGGTGTAAGCGAACAGTGGAATCATATATTACACTCCATGAGTACGGCTGCCAAGGAGATACTCGGATACGCCGAGCACCCTCGAAAGCAGACTTGGTATGATGAGGACTGCCGCGACGCTACTGCAGAGAAAGACGCTGCCTACAGGAGAACTCTGCAGTCGGGAGCAACGCGGGCTGTTAAAGAGCAATACCGGAAGAAAATGAGAGAGGAGAAGCGCCTTTTCAGAAGGAAAAAGAATGAGCGAGAAAGGCGCATGCGTGAGGAAGTCGAGATGCTATTCGGCATGGGTGAGACTCGAAAATTCTATCAAAAGATTAGACAACTTACCAAAGGTTTCAAACCCGGAGTCACACAATGCAAGGACGAAAATGGAAATCTGATCACAGATCCGCAAGTGGCGCTAGACAAATGGAGAAGCTATTTCGCCAACCTGCTGGGAGGCGACAACGAACACAATACCGCCGCTGGAGAAGTAGCGACGCCACCAATCGACAACATAGAGATAGATTCACCGGACCATCACGAAGTCTGTGTAGCCATAAAAAGGCTTAAGAACAACAAATCTGCAGGAGCAGATGACCTGCCAGCTGAACTGTTTAAGGCTGGAGGCGAGGAGTTGGGAAGGTGCATGCACCAACTCATCAGCAGAATATGGTCCGACGAGAGCATGCCTGAAGATTGGAGTCTAAGTGTAATTTGCCCACTTTTTAAAAAGGGAGACCCTGCAGTTTGCGCCAACTACCGTGGGATCAGCCTCCTTCCCATCGCATATAAGATTCTGTCGTGCATTATTTGTGAACGTCTAAAGCCGCTTATTAGCACACTGATCGGACCTTATCAGTGTGGCTTCAGACCTGGTAAATCCACCACAGACCAGATATTCACATTACGACAAATCCTGGAGAAGACCTATGAGAGAAATATCAAAACCAACCATCTTTTTGTTGATTATAAATCAGCCTTTGACACACCGATAAGGTCAAGGTTCTTTGACGCCCTGTCTACCTTTGGTATACCAGCAAAGTACGTTCAACTTTTGCATGATGACGTTGAGAAGCACTCGAAGCTCCGTCAAAATAGGAAGGAACCTCTCCGAATCATTTGATACCAAGAGAGGTTTTAGGCAGTGTGATACCCTATCGTGTGACTTCTTTAATCTACTGATTGGAGTATATACTGCGCCAGTGCCCAAATGCCAACAGATCGGGCTCATTTCTTTATAAAGATCTAATGCTACTCGCATACGCCGATGACATTGACATTATCGGCAAAAACGAACGGGCGGTAAGCAGGGCGTTTTCAGAGATTGAGAAGCAGTCTAAACTGATGGGCTTAGCGGTAAAAGAGGACAAGACAAAATACCTAGTATCCACGGACAAGAAGTCTACGCGTCTTGGACAATTTGTTACTATGTGGGAGTACAACTTTGAGGTTGTTGACCTCGGGACGATGATTACCAGCGACAACAACATCAGCCTGGAGATCCGAAAAAGAATTACTCTTGGAAACCGATGCTACTACGGGCTCAGTAGGGAGTTCAAGATCAGAGCCTTTTCTCGAAGAACAAAAATAGCGCTATACAAGTCGCTCATCATCCCAGTCCAGCAATACGGCGCAGAAGTACGAACAATGACAGCAGTGGATGAGGAGGCGATAGGCGAAAAATCCTTCGAATGATCTATGGACCTTTAAAAGTTGGCGATGTATACCGCATTCGAATGAATAACGAACTGTATGAGCTCTATAAGGACATCAGTCTAGTCAAGCGCATAAAGCAACAGCGGCTGAGCTGGTTAGGACATGTAATCCGGATGGATGAAGAAGCTCCAGTAAAAAAGCGAAGGCGGCTGACTTTGGAGGTTAAGGCAGAAGGGGTCGCCCACCACTAAGATGGGATGATCTAGTGCGGAAAGACATTTCCAACCTTGGTGTGAACAACTGGTGCCAGCTCGCACAATGCAGAAGCGAGTGGAGGGCATTCATTGCAGAGGCCAAGACCGTCAAGCGGTTGTGATACAAATATCGGGCCAATAAAGAAGAAGAAGAACTGTAAAGGAATTTTATATGAAAATCAACTTCAAGCAGTCTTGCTAAGATGTTTTAAACTAGGCATTTTGTACACAGGTTTTTCGAACTATATTTTGTTAGACGCATAATTAATACAAAATAAACAAAAATTTTTCTCCGAGTTTTCTAAATTTTTTTTAAAACCAAAATTCCTAAATTTTTAGGAAGAAAATTCAATAGTTTTTAAACTGTCATGAAGAACTTATTTAAAAGCTTATTTAGTTTCTTCCTTTATAAAATCGATACTGTGCTTCGGAAGTTATGTTAAAATAACTGAAATTATCTAAAAAAAAAAAAAAAATTATTTTTTTATTTAACTTTTAAAATTTAAAAAATTAAAAATTTTTTTCGACTTTTACGAAAACGTTTCTTAGGGTGGGAACCAAAAAATGTGCAATTAAGTGGCTTAGTGTTACTTAAATTCATGATCAGAGGTCGAAAGGTATAACTTTGGGGGTACACTGAAACCAAAACCTCCACACACAACTCAACCGTTTTCCAAGCTCTTTATCACCTTAGCCTTGTGTAAGTTAGATAGTAAAAGTTTAGTACAATTTTTGTAGATTAAGCTTAAGTATTCTAGTTTTTTGGTAAAATTTAGTTTTAGTTCGTTTACTTTGTTTAAATTTGAAATCCCAAGTCAATTGATTGAATGTTGTTTTGTGATTTAGTTAATTCCCATACAAGAGATTGTCCTGTTTTGTTTGATTTAGTTTTGAGTTGAAGCCGAATTAAGTATAGCGAAAAGGGAAAAAAAGGGAAGTGAAATAACTACAGTAAATTCGTCTTAATCACTTAATCACTCACTCATTCTCTCTCACACACACACACACACCCATAAAGATTGTCATTTGAACGAAGTATTTCCTTTCGATTTCATGTACACGGAGTAAAAGTTTTGTAAGCAGCTGAAACCTGCTCTATTTTTGTATGTGGAGAAGGTCTGACACTAACATTTAGCTATAACATTTAGATTTAGATATATCTTTGATCTTGGCTTTAGCTTGCTATCCCCTTTTTGCACTCGTTTCGTTGCCTTTTGCTTAATCAACTTTATTGTTTCAATTTCTTCGATTTGTGTTGTTTTTTTTTAGATTTTAAACTTTCTCCAAACACAACAAACTTTAAATATACATAAATATGCCTTATACTCTTCTCAATCTCTGGTACTTTGAATTACTCGTTTATTGTGCTAAAACTGTAACGGTTCCTTAAATACAAAGCTCTCTCACCACATTTCCCCGCCCAAGTCCCTAACCCTAGCCACCTTCTACATACATAAATATACTTGCATTATTGGGAGAAGTTTGAACAACGATTTTTGTTTTCACTTAATAACTAACAAATTGAGCTTTAACATTAATTAGCAAGGATTTTGTTTTAAATTTTGGTGTTTTGCATTTCAATTGGATTATTATTGTTCCTTTGATTTGGTGATTCGGTCAGGGAGAATTATCCGAATCCGAACCGCCATAGCTGTGCATGGGGAACAGCGGATACCAGCCATTGATGTGCTGTCCAATGTTCACTTTGTCCAAATTTACCTCAGTGCCGCCCAGTCCCTGGTTGTGCTCGAATCCCACGCATCGTTGCCAGACCATTATGACAATGTTGCGGCCAAAAACGTCGGCGCTCTGCAAAATGTTATTTGCATACAAATTTGATTGTGATACTCGGTTAAAGGATGCCTCTCGTTCACAGGCGACTGTGGACGCCATTAATTGCATTACCAATGCAGTTGCATAACAACAAGCTGACAAGCTGACATTATGGGCGCCAATAATGATGGCCCATTTGCTACTTACCTGATACTTGATGGTCTGCTTATAGAATGGCTCGGCGGAATGACGAACTACGCGCGTTTTCTTCTTATGCCTGAATCGATCGCCATCTTTAATGTAACATTTCACATAGGTGTCTGGTGGCGTTTCACAATCCTCGTTGACTATGTTCCGGGCGCAGATTAACTATTAAATTAATATAAAAGATGTGATTAAAGAAGAACATTGAGAAAAGTTTGTTTGCTTTTTCATAGCAAGGTTGCAAATCAATTCGGTATTATTCACATTAAATAACACCTAATTTCTTTTAAAATTATCTTTATTCATCTTCCTTAAGATCGTAACTATTTTACTTCAAAGTTTCACCGATTTTTGTAATGAGCTATAAATCACGGTTCGAATCAAAACCGAGCGTTCAGTGAACCGATCCGGCTGAAACATAAACTGACGGCTGACTAACTAAACAAACATGCTTGATTGAATCCGCAAAGCTGAACTTACAACTGAAATTTAAAGATCAAACCAGTGCTTGTTTTGCACACTGGCATGCAAGGCCTTAAGTTCTGCCGTCAGTTCATCTTTCAGCTGCATGTGTGCGCGCGCCCTTAAAGTATTCAAACCTTCTGTAAAATTTCAAGTTCGTGCAGTTTAGGTTCTTAGTAGTATGGAGTTGTTTATGAGTGAGTGAACAATAAAAAAGTTACTCACTAAACTGAACAAATAAACTTGTACATAAATTGTTCTCATTTGTTAAGTGTCTGTTCACTCAATTGATCTTTTGACTCGGCTTAGCTACTCTACTCAGTGTCTTGTCACTCAGATTTTCCTTTTTTGTTCAATGACTCTGCCTAAAATAACTGAGTAGGGTCACACTAAACACTAGTGTTGTGTAAAGGGTTTGAATAGCTCAGTTGTTCTCGTGCTCAGTTATTTTAAGCTTAAATCAGAGTTGCGATACATTTCGAAACTCGGAGCAAAACAGCTGAGAAGATTCATTGAATTTTAAGACACTTTATGGAGCTAGCACCAACGCGATTTTCTTACATTTTTCGGTTTACTTAGGAGCGAAAAGTTATTGATTCAAGAACGTTTGTTCTCTTTTTAATATCATTAAAAGTCGTTTTTCGATTCTAGAATGTTTCGTACGTAATTTAAGTACATCCAAGAACAAAACATACTTGAGATTTTAAGTACAAGACTGTAACCCGATCGACATAGAACTCTGCCAGTGGTTTTTTTTTCTGATCAATTTCCAAGTTCTTCTAAATGGACTTTCGTAAAGGATACTCGAAATTCGACATTATAATTCGCCTTACTACAATTGCCAAATACTATGTGATTAGACAAAATTGCACTATTATTAAAGCTAAGTAATTTTGGCATCAAATTTGTAAACACACTTCAAATAGTGTACCTCTTCCATCCTCCAATCCATCGTAAGGTACATATATGATTTTATTCAAGGACCAGTTTCTTAACTCATTGATCCTTGAGGTATAATACGAGATATGAAAAGTTTTTATTGCCATTTCACAACTTCACTTTTGCATTGTCGCCCTTTTCATAGTCGCAATATACTGAGTTTGGATGTGATTTAAAAAACGGACTTTCAGCAGATAATGCACCAACCGGATGACTTAAGTAACTTTTCTGAACAGAATTTTTTGTAAAGAGAGGAGGACCGGTACGGATTCAGTTTTAAGAAGAGTTCGGTTCCTTGATTCTTAAGCTTCAATATCTATACTGGTAGTTCTAAGATTGACTTAAGATTGGGAGCCGACACTTATCCAAGCAGATGTGGCATACAGGAATATGCCACCTATCTGAATAAACATACACTTAGGGCCGTTTTCTCTTCCTTCAGATAGCTGCCAAGTGTCAGATAAACTTACAATTTTCTCTGTTATTTGTTAGTTTATTTGACAGATAGCTCTATGTAGAAGATGAGAAGGAAACGTCTGTATACACTCGAATAATCAAGCCGCTACTACCCAGCCAACCAGCGGAGTCCGCAAGTTGCTACATTAGAACTCCCGGTACGGTGGGCTGAGCCTTCTTGGGAGGCTTCAAAATGTGACCCAAATGAGCATATCCGCTGGAGAAAAAGGCCTTTTCAATATATATGAAAAAAGTGTGCCTAAAGGACCCCTCAAATGAGTGATTTCGGCGTCCCAGAATGCTCACTCAGATAACCCGCAAAGGCTCCGTGCGGACTCCTCTATTAGCCTCTTTTGAAAAGGACTCCTTAAATCATCCAAAGATAACCTAAACGGAGTTTTTCGGAAAATGTTCCTAATTATATTTTTTTTTCATTTTTTGTTATTATTGAACAAAAGAAACATCCACAAGATAATAAATAGACATAACGGGATTCAGTGTTCCCTCAACCATACTATGCGGTGCTCTTTTGGACTCCATTTTCACTCCTGCTTCAGAGTGCTTCGAAAACGCTCCTTCAAGGTGCTGCTGTGGGAGAACCCTTTTCACTCCTTTTTCGGAGCGCTTCGGAAACGCTCCTTCGAGGTGCTGCTTTGGGAGTCCCTTTTTACTTCTAATTCGCAGCGCTCCGCATGTGGCTGGCTGGGATAAAGCCTTGAACTCTCTCTTCGTAACAATGTGAAAGCGTTCACCGAATGTTTTTGATGTCTGAATGAGGTCGCACGACAATTCAGTATTCATCGAATGAGAGTGCCCGGAAATGAGCCTGCCGACTGACACACCTAGGCGTTACCCACCATAATGGAAAAGTTGCAGGTGCAAGGTAAAAGTAGAAACTCTACCACATCATCTTTGCCATTGTCTCGATATGAGCATTTAAAGCTTAACTCCTCCCACTCAAAAGCTGTCCGTACAATGGTTCAGTAAAAAGAATCGCCCTCTTTCTCAAAGATAACCCAGATGGAGTGTTTTGGTACTGACGTGACGCAGTACTGCTACATACATTGAAAGCGCTTAGTGTTTAGTTAAAAATTTTCATAGGACCTAAGATTATTATGAAAATGGGATAAGTAAGTGTAGACCAAAAACCGCGAAATGTGCCAAATTTTCATTTGAGTGTTTACGAAAGCGCAGACGTTGGTTATTCAGAGGTGATGATTAAACAGTCCAAAATATATTCCGAAATTTTGAAATTACGTGCCAAAACATCGACATATATCAAAAATTCTCATTTGTGTTTAGATTAATAAAGAAGACGGGTAAACTGACGGGTAAATAGGAGGTGTAAATCAAATAGGTAGACTGAACTGTCAAAAAAAAATTGCGAAATTTTCAAAATTGTAAACATTTGATAGATAGCAATAGTATACCTGATTGTAGACTGACTTTTGAGGTATCATGAAGATTTGAAAGATCGCAATTAAAGACGTGTAAATGTTTAGTTCGAACAGTCCAAAAAGACGGGTAAATTGACGGGTGAAAGTTGCTAAATTGTATAACTAGCTCAGATTATCATGAAGATTTAATAAGTGCCAATTGAAGACGGGCAAAGAGAAGGTTCGTTTAAGGGGGGATTCTCCATGTGCAACATTTTTTTTCCGATTTTTTTTTTTGCTTTTTTTTTATATCTTGGATATTTGAAAATATCGCCCTAAAAGGATTTTTTGAAACTCGTAATACTTTAGAAGATATAGCCTTTTTTGTCGAACAATGTCTTCGCTGAAAACGAGTCATTTTTGAGTAAATAAAGCTGAGAAATAACGGCTGGTTCTTGAATTTGAATGGTAACATGTTGTCGCCTCAGATCGATATCGATTATTAATCGATTTTTAAACGATAATTATCGAAGGCTATCCTACACAATGCTCAGGCTGCGAATCTAAAGCTGCGGCCGCATCTAAAGAAGGCAGAATGGCACGCAGAGCAGAGAGAGCTGCTGCTGAAAACCGTTTTTTTTGAAGATGAGGAAAGTCCGCTCTATGCAGCTGGCACCGTCGACTAATATCGGTAGGTATATAACAGGCATGCCCAAAAGCAGCATTCGACAGAGCACTCACAAATACTCACAAAGATAAGCACCAATACCAATAATGAAATTGTTGTTGGTCAGTTTGCTTGCGCTCGCAAACACCAATCAAAGAAGAGAACAAAACCGGTTTTTGTTCTACGCGTCGCATACACACGAAATCGTTAGCGTTTGTGTCGTTTTTTATGCCTCGCGCCCTGCATGTATACGATCATTGATTTCCTATGTTTGGTGCAATTACAATAACAAAACGTACCAATAGAGCATACGGCTGGGCATCGCTGGTATATAATATCTGTAATATTATTGGTTACTTTCAAAACCACTTTTTCGGACTTCCAAGTCACTTTTCTCCAGTTCTGCTAAACCGATTTTGATGAAACAATGATGCAATCGACGCAGAATTGTCACCATTCTCGAACTGCATTTTTACATTTTAGATTTTTTTTTTGCAAAAATATGACTTCAAATTTTAAATGCATTTATCTCGAAAAGACGTTTTTCGAACTAGCGGCCATGATATCTCCAGTTACACTGAACCGATTTTGATGAAACTAAGTGAAATCGACGCAGAATTGTCACCATTCTGGTCTGACTTTCAATCATAATTTTAAAAAATTTTCTTACTTCTTTTTTACACTAAACTACAAAAAAGGGCCACAAATTGAATTTTCATTTTTCAAGGCCGCCATTTTGTCAAAAAAATCACAAAATTTTGTTCGAGGGTCAGACTAGAATGAAATCTATACTGATTATAACCCCGTTTTTAATTTTCATTTCAGACAACCTGGAGACGAGAAATCGTGGGCGCCAGCATTATACGCTTTTTTTTAGCCCCCCCACTTTGACGGCCGAGAACTTTTTGAACATTCCTCATATAGAAGCAGAACAATTTTTTTTTTTTGAATTTGGAATTGGAAAAGCACTTTTCGTTTTCAAATAAGATTTTTTTAAAAAAGGTCCAAAAAACAGCCCCGACATGGAGAATCCCCCCTTTATCGGTTTAAAAATTTGCGAAACTTGCGAAAATTCTTATATAAGTTTAGATTGTCATGAAGATGGTTAAATGGATGGTTAAATATGAAGTGGAGATCATACAGACCAAGAATTCAACAAATTTGCAAAAGTTTTTAAAAAGCTAAGAATATAGCGAAGATATGAAGGTTGTCAATTGAAGACGGGTAAATAGGAGGTGTTGGTCAATCGGTTTAAAAATACTAGAAATTTAAAAAAATGTTATTTAGGCGTTTTGAATGACATGAAGACGGGTAATTAGTCTGGTAAATGGAAGATGTAGATCAAACGGACCAAAAAATCGCGAAATTGCTAAATTTTATAATGAGTTTAGAATATCAAAAAGACGGATGCGGAAGATCGAAAAGTCCAAAGATCGCTAATTTTGCTAAATGAAGATTTGATAGATGGCAATTGTCCAGTAAGCTTTACTTCTTCGTTTTGTGTTTCAAATTCTAAAGGGGACTAATGCACGCCCGGTATCTGCTGGCTGTTTTATAATGTTCAAAGCTAAAAATAGTGTAAACCAGAGATGGGCATGCACACATATCGTCATACTTTTCACACGCATACAAGCACAATTTAATTATTTATTTAATTATAAATAGCTTTCAATGCTTATATCGTACGTGTGATTTTGTGCAGTCGGCCGCGGCAGAGGTCCTATGCACACGCTGCCTCGTGTGCATTGGAACGTCGCGACGCGCCCATCTCTGGTGTAAACCCTTGACAAAATTATAGATCTCCTGCTTAAACATTGCTCCATTTTGCACTTACCTCCACCTCCACATTGCCTTTGATTTTAACAAATCCCATTTTCAGTTCACCATACCGTGCCATGCTCAGGCGATATCCCTTGGGATGTATTTGTGATGGACCCAGTTTTAGGCCATAGCTGGACTCGCTGCCCGTGATGGCCGACACATTGACATAGCTGCCGCTTAAAGTTTTCACCACACTCTGTTTGCGTTGTGGACTATCGCCGATCTCGGTGCTGGTGCGTTGATAGATGCTGCCCTTGCGAGTGGGCGTTGTCTCGTTCGCTCCCGTGGACACATACATGCTGCCCTTGCGCTGCAGTGTGGGCGTTTGCAACTGACTTTGATTTTCAGTCAGATGAAACATGCTGCTCTTGCGTTGCTGCTGATGCTGTTGCATATCCTGGCGCAGATTGATCATGCTGCCCTTGCGTAGAGCAGACGAAGTGCTATCAGTCGACAAATTGGACCCCAATAACAGTTGACTCTGCCTCTCCTGCGTCACATTCGATACGGACGAGGCCTGCTTGAGTCTGGACAAAGCCTGTTTGGGACTCTGGGGCGGTAGCTGTGTGATGGAGCCCTTCCAGCGTGGTCGAAAGCGTTTATCTTCATCATCGGACGGTGGACTGGTCTCTGCATTGCCAATACCCAAGGGCAGTTGCTGTGGCAAGTGTTGCAGTTGCAGTTGCTGCTGCTGCTGAGAAAGATCCAGTATGGAACTCTTGCGGCTATTGGGCCCACTGGGTAGACCCACGCGACTGGTACCTAAATGGAAGAGCAAAGAAAGTTAAGCACAACGTGTGGTGGGAGGATCTATTTCTTGGAACTCAACTCTAAGTTCTAAAATTTTTAGGGGCGAAATCTGAAGAGGTGTATAAAATTTGGTCTAAGACAAAAGAGAATGAAAGAAGCATGCAAAAACAACAGCTAAACAACAAGTGTTAAAAGAGAGAGAAACAAGTTTTACAACTTAAACTAAGGGAAGAGAGACATAAAATGTGCTTTTAAGCTCCTATCAAGCTTAACAAACTTAACTAAAAGAAGAGAGCCTTAAAATAAGCTTTTTCCTAAGCTTTTATGATCAGACAAGCAAAGCTCTTTCTCTGCTATCAAGCTTTACAAAGCAAACTTAAAGAAGAGAGCCTTAAAATGTGCTTTTAAGCTCACACAAGCAAAGCTCTTTCTCTGCTATACAAAGTAAATTAAAAGAAGTGAGCCTTAAAATGAGCTTTTTCGAAGCTCTCTCTCCTATGCTGATGAGTTGCTGCTGCCTCTAGGCTTGCCTTGCTAAATTTGTCTCTAACTTAGTTAAATTCACTTTAAAATACATTTTTTTTACTCATTTTCTGTACCAATTCAGCTTTACCATGGTGGAAATGGACCTGAATGAAGCCCTTAGCACCATAGGTAGGCCCTCTTCCTTACCCTGTGTCCATCTTACTATATTTCATACCATTTAGGCTTTGGACGTGCTCAAATCTGGCTGCTTCTTTGCTGCAGTTTGTTGGTTTTTATGCATACAAACGAAACCCTGGGCATTTCCATTTTGGTGGTGGTAACTCAATGCGATTTGGATACATCTACGCAACAAAAATCTTTACTGACCAGCTCCCTTCTAGCTGGTATGTTTCTGGCTGCCTTCTATGTGGGCTATCAAAGTGATATCAGTGGCAGGGCGCGTATGTTGAAAATAACCATGATAGGAGTTTGCATTGCTTCGTTTATATCAGCCTGGATGCCACATATTTATTTGCTGATCCTGTTGAGATTCATAACGGGTCTTTTGTAGGTATTAGCCACTCGTAAATTTCATATATTTCTTATAATTATGCATATGCAGTCTTAGTGCTCCCGCCTCCTTAGTGGGTGCCTTTTTAATGGAATTCTGTGCTCCACGCTGGCGTCCCATTGTCATTAATTTGCTCAGCTATAATGTGGGATTTGCTCTAATCTATTGCCCCCTGGTGGCCAAGTACTTTCTGCCCTTGGATTTGACTGTTACCATTACGGAGGAGTTTGCCCTGCATACCTGGCGATATCTAATGTTGCTCTATACATTACCCGGTCTTTTGGGTTTGATAGCACTTTTCTTTTTGCCCGAGAGTCCGTACTATTTGATAAGTGTGAAACGTAATGAAGAAGCTGTCAAGGTGGTCGACTGGATTTGTCGTCAGAATCGACGTAAAAAGTTAGAAGAATTGGATATTCAATTGAGTGAAACGAAACGGGATACAATTGAGCTGGAAAGGAACTTTATGGGTCATTGGTGGCATGATAGTATTCGGGTGTTAAAGCCACCATATCTTAGAGACTTTATGATGTGTGCCATGCTTATGTTTGGCATGTTTCTTACGTAAGTGTGAGGTTCATTCTCAAATTGAAAAATGTTTAAAAAGTATTTTAGTTTTAAAGTACGGGTTCCTATCTATTCAAATAGCGAAAGAACTCAACCAAAGACCTTGAGCTAGCCAGCTGTAACTTTGACTAAAATCAAAAACAGGTCACTTAAACCCCATATAAATAAGAGAACATTAAGGTAGCTACGACAGATTAAAGGTTATTGATGGTTTTAAAGCAGCAGTTCAACAACAACAGAAAGAAACAAGCGGATTCAGCGATATTCGATCGCGCACACTGCACATGTAGCGCCCTCTACGTGTGCGTCTTGGCGTCTTTTGAACAGAAATTCTCTTCCAAAAATACTTGTTTGACATAAATACCTTCTTAAAACAAAGAGGTGTTCTTAGAGCATGTGGCTGTGTCTGAGCATGCGATTCCACTACATATGTCGAACGACATGCAATTCTGGTCCCTCCTTCAAGTCTGCTAGCGCGCCTGCTGTTACGTTTCACCCACCTTATATCTTATAGATGGTCGAATCAAATTAGTATTTGATTCCCAAACTACGCAACGTATTAAAGGGTGTCCTCAAATCGTGTTAGGTCAACGTCACTCATTATAAAACAAGGAAGAAAGTCGGTCAAGCTCGACTATAACAAACTCTGTACCCTTACACTCGCATTTGCTCACGAGTCAAATGCCCAGTTAACACACCACTCTGCTGTTGATGCTGATCATGATATAAATATGCTTTATAGGGTCGGAGATGATTCCTTCTGGCTGTTGCATACTTTTGCACAAACTTAATATACTCTGCGTACTTTCGGTACAGAGTATAAAAACTCCAAACACAACTGATGGGCGATTTGACCACCGAGCGCGTGAAGTTTTCCAGACGCTTTACTTACACCGGTGTAGACTTTGGTTAAAAGCTTCACAGGTCAAGCGTGAAGTATAACAAAAGGCTACGTCTGCGTGTTCGTCTGTTTCAGAACTAAGGCCATCCATTTGGAAGCCACATCCTACTTAACGACCGAAAGATTTATGGCAGCCTTCGCTCGATTTGTACCTAAGCGAGGGTGCCCCCATGAAGTTCACTCCGACAATGGGAAAACGTTTGTGCGAGCGTCCAGAGACGCTCTTTGTTTGGCAATTGATGCCAGCTTGAGCCGCCTACGAGTTCTCTAACTCTCCACGGAAGTCCTCAACGAAAGGCACCATGAAGGTCCTCAACGCGAGGCATTACAAAAGTCCTCAACGAGAGCTGCCACGAAAGTCTTCAACGAGACGCACCACGAAAGTGCTCAACAATAGGTACCACGAAAGTCCTCAATGAGAGGCACCTCGAAATTGCTCAACGAGACGTAACACGAAAGTCCTCAACGCGAGGCACCACGAATGTCCTCAACGAGAAGCGTCACAAAAGTCTTCGACGAGAGGCACCATGAATGTCTTCAACGAGAGGCAGCACGAAAGTCCTCAAAGAGAGGCATTACAAAAGTCCTCAGCGAGAGGCACCATGAAAGTCTTCAACGAGAGGCACCACAAAAGTCCTCAACGAGAGGTTCCATGAAAGTCTTCAACGAGAGGCACTACGAAAGTGCTCAACGATAGGTACCACGAAAGTCCTCAATGAGAGGCACCTCGAAATTGCTCAACGAGACGTACCACGAAAGTTCTCAACGCGAGGCACCACGAAAGTTCTCAACGAGAAGCGTCACGAAAGTCTTCAAGGAGTGGCACCATGAAAGTCCTCAGCGAGAGGCAGCACGAAAGTCCTCAACGAGAGGCAGCACGAAAGTCCACAACGAGAGGAACCATGAAAGTCCTCAACGAGAGGCATTACAAAAGTCCTCAACGAGAGGTTCCACGAAAGTCTTTAGCGAGAGGTACCACGAAAGTTCTCAATAAGAGGCACCTCGAAATTGCTCAACGAGAAGCGTCACGAAAGTCTTCAAGGAGTGGCACCATGAAAGTCCTCAACGAGAGGCAGCACGAAAGTCCTCAACGAGAGGCAGCACGAAAGTCCTCAACGAGAGGCACCATGAAAGTCCTCAACGAGAGGCATTACGAAACTTCTAAGCCAGAGGCACCACGAAAGTCCTCAATGAAAGGCACCACATATGTTCTTAAAGAGAGGCACCACGAAACCTAGTCTTAAAGTACAGGTTCTAATCTATATATTAAAAAAACACTACACATTCGGGGTTATCGATGGTATTAGAGGGTTTTATGTCGGCTCGGGCCACACTATTAATCGTCAGCAACAAGATAACGCTTGTTTCATGGCCAACGTGCCAGTCTGGCTTCGCAACTCGACGGCATTCACACATCCATTCAACCAAACGAGTATTAAAGCTATTGTATTAAAACTATATTTCATTTATAAGAGAACTGAGAAAGCTAAACACTGCGTGCAGAAAAGCCGCACGCCACGTGTTGAAATGATAAAGCTGAACGCAACGTGCAGAAAAGCTACACGAAAAGTGTAGAATTTCAATATATAAACGCGGCGTGCAGAAAAGCTACACGAAACGTGTTGAAGTGAGAAAGCTACACGCGACGTGCTGAGAAGCTACACGAAACGTGTAGAATTTCAATATATAAACGCGACGTGCAGAAAAGCTACACGAAACATGTTGAAGTGAGAAAGCTACACGCGACGTGTTGAGAAGCTACACGAAACGTGTAGAATTTCAATATATAAACGCGACGTGCAGAAAAGCTACACGAAACGTGTTGAAATGAGAAAGCTTTACGCAACGTGTTGAACAGCTACACGAAAAGTGTAGGATTTCAATATATAAACGCGGCGTGCAGAAAAGCTACACGCCACGTGTTGACATGAAAAAGCTAAACGAAACGTTATGGGTTGAAAATCCCACATTTTCGTGTAGCTTTTGCATTTTTTGTTTCTCTGTGTAGCCATTCTGTCTTTAAAGTACCTGCTGCAATCAATCCAAAACGCTTAAGAACATTAACTTAGCTCCATTTTTGAGGTAACTCAGACAGTTTTAAGTTTAACAATGGTCTTAGAGGGTTTATTTGAGTTATACATAAAGTATTTTACGGCCGTATTCAAATCTTTTCAAAACTCGAATGATCATCAGCCAAGGCTTCTTTTAACTTAGCAATTTGTGTGAAAATCATAATTTTTTGAAAGTCTGACTTATTTTTTTTTGTTATTTTCCTTTTCTTTCTCCAGCTCTAGAGGTCTTTTCTTTTGGTATCCTTTGCTACGTAATCAGGACAACTCTGGCGATCGTCTGTTGTGTGAAGTACTCAGTGAAGCCGCTAATTCGGCCTCACGTTCCCTTCACAAGAGCGAAAATTCGTCAGAGACTGAACCACTACCCATTCAATGCGTTGATACCATAGAGAACTATCAGGATCCTATACTCTATGGTGTAGCTTATTTAGTATGCTATGCCTGTGCCTCCTTGTTTCTACAGTTTATGCGACGCAAGTATGTGATGATTATATTTATGCTGAGTGCCACCATTTGTGGTCTTTTGTTGAATTTTCTACGCAATGAATGGTGCATTCTGATATGCTTTATCGGCATGATGGTATTGCCGGGAGTAATGGTGTCGCAGGTGTCATCGGTGCTGGTAGACTCCATGCCCACACAACTGACCGGGAAAGCTTTGTGTATGTGTCGTTCATTTTCAAGAATAGGAGGGATAGCTGGAAGCTTTATTGTGGGATCTTTGCTACACGTCTCATGTTTACTGACCATGAATTTATTTGTATTCTTTTTGTCGAGTAAGTCAGAGGCTAAACAAGGGTTACCATTACAATTTTTTTCTATAAATTTTGTAATGGTTACTTCGATTTAAAGAAGTTCTTTATTCTTTAACATTCTATACTTTTTTCTCTTTTATAGTTTGTGTGGTTTTGACACTGTTTCTGCGTTCATAAATTGGATGTTGGATGTAGCATAATCTGTTTATAACTATCAGCAGACTTAACCAGCTGATAATTCAAAGCAGAGCTGTCAACAAATATTTTCAAAAAGAAAAGCACAAATCAAGGACTGAGAAAAATGAAGCTGAACCTTTTACAAACATTTTTCGCTGTAATTGAGGACTCTATGAAGTGTCTAGCAATGAAATTTTAACAAAACGCAGTGAAATGGTCAAAATAAATCAAGTGGAAGGCGTAACTTTTTTGTTTACTGTTGAGGTGTAGCGTGAGCGAAGCGAGTCAGTGCGAGAGCTAAAGAGAGCGAGTGCAGGACCAGATGAAATACCAACCAGAGCACTTAAAACAATACTCTTTTTAATAAAACAAGATGCATGGTGGGTGAAGTTGGGTGGGTTTTTCTTAAACCACCTGACCTTGAGCCGGCCAAACAAGAATCTTTAAAATCACTTTCTTAATAGTAGGGTTAAATTTAAATATCTTCTTAGAATAAAAAAGCACTGAAAATTATTACTAAAACTTCTTAATTAAAACAAGATAAGCTGTAAAAAGGTAAGATTTTCTGAAAATATTTTGATTTCGATTTTAGAAAAATGACGTAGAAAATTTTGTCTTCTTTTTGCCTAAAAAAAGGCTTACATAGAAGGAAGCAAAAGAACTAAGAGCACAATTTTACTTTACTGAGCCAACGTATTGAAAATCAAGTTAGAAAGCAGGCTAACACCGACTGTAATTTACTCTGTACCTGCGAAAGTGTATGCTTAGAATGTATTTTGCTGACGTAGCAGGAGCAGAATTCTTAGAAAAGCTTTCCAGAATAGTTACATCTGGCTAGCTCAAGGTCTATGGTTGAGAATAATTCTTTATAAACGTTGTACGGACATACCCAATTGCTATTCCAAAATATTGTAATTAATATCTGTTGATTTGTGTTGTTTATAAAGAATTATACTTAACCATAGACCTTGAGCTAGGCAGATGTAACTTTGACTAAAATCAAAAACAGGTCACTAAACCCCATATACTTTCCAGAATATTTAGAAATGTTGTAGAGGGTTATACGGCGGGTGGGATAGGACTTTTTCCATTTCCATTCCATGTTTTGACCGGCTGCGCAACATGTGTCAAAACTATTTACAGGCTGCAAATCGTGCCTTTGCTCGTATTCTGGCCGTTTTTGCTTCAATGAGCTCGGTAGAGTTGCGCTGTCAGAATTTCACTCGGTGGTAGCAGCTCTTAGTACACCACGCCCAATTGGTCCCACATGAGCTTTTCACTTTTAAACGTCTTCAACGTCAATACCAAAACTCACATGTGGAAATCGATGAAGCATGTTCGCCCGTACGCTTTGTCACAGTATTTCACATAAATAGAAACACTTTCTAAAAGCACATGAGCATCAAAGCAAAGCCAAGGTGTTTCTAATTATTTGAAATACTGTGACGAAAGGAAAATTCGAACGCCCTCAGTATTAGGCTTAAGCAAAGTTTGTGCGGCAGACTTCGCACACGCACAGCAAACATACCTATACATATGTTAAATCGAAGGTACACACTGAAATTTTTTTCTTGCCATTCCCTTATATAGCCGTTACCTATCGAAAGAGTTTCAATCTCTTGTAGCTAGCCAAATAAAACAATTACCTGACGTCACACAACTACTTAAACAGAAAGCAATCAGGCTTCAGAAAAAAATGTTGCTGTATCACTGTCCTACTAAAAAGTATCGAAAGACATTTGAAACAAGCTAGACGATGGGCATGTAACATATCTGACGCTGCTCGATTACAGCAAAGCATTTGACACAGTCAATCATGATATATTGTGTACTAAATTGAGCAAACTGTTTAGTTTTTCAAGGACCGCATCAATATTAATGAGATCTTACTTAACCAACAGGCGTCAGGCTGTCGTATCCTCCTTCAGTGTATCGTAATTCTTATCAATTACTCGTGGTGTCCCTCAAGGTTCAATTTGTTCTCTGTTTATGTGAATGATCTACCAAGTATCCTCCCAAAATGTAATATCCATATGTATGCTGATGATGTGCAATTGTATATTAATCGTTCGTTATATAATATTAATGAATGTATAGATGTAACTAATTCATTGCAGAATGGGCCAGTAAAAATGGGATCGGATTAAATCCCTTAAAGTCAAAATGCCTTGTAATTTACAAAAAAGCAATTGATATTAGGACTCTTGATAGCCTATATATTGATGACAAAGAGATTTAGGAATTATATTTAACCAGAATTTGACGTGGACTGACCATATTCTGCGACAACTATACTTGACCCAAAACTTTGTACACCTATCCCTCGCTTTGCGTCGGGGATACGTTCCAAAAAAATACGACGCAAATTGAAACGACGCAAGTGAATTAGGATTTTCTATAGCAAACCATGTAAAGTTCGAAGATGGGTTCCAGGGTTACAAAAATACTACTTTTTAAAAAGAAAATTGAGCAAAGTGATCATTAAAAAAAAACCAAAATAACATTTCATTTTATTACATATTAAACATATAAAAACAAAAAGAAACTAATTCATTTAAAACAAAATAAATTCTTCAATTACATACTCAATTATGAAAAATAAAATTAGAATTAATCACTCTCTGACGAGTCTTTAGTGTCTGTTGTAGCAGGCCGGCTTTCTTTAAAAAAAAATTGGTCCAATGTTTGCTGAACATTTTTTTTTTTAAGCGTGAAATACATTTCCTTGTAGCAATTGATATTCGTAGCTACCGCCTGGGACACTTTAAGACTCCTTTCGCTGTCGGGATCGTTTTTTAATAAAATATCCATACCTTCTTGTTTGCACGCCAATGGACAGGAAGAAGATTCTTTGAGCAACCTTTCATAGCTCTTGGGTTTTCTGATTGATAAATAAGAAATGGTTTAAATTTAAAATCACCATTTGCATTACCACCAAGAAGAAGAGTCAGTCTATCCTTGCTAGCTTTAAATCCTGACGCCGATTTTTCTGTTTTAGATATAAAAGTTCTGTGAGGTAGACGTTTCCAAAATATTCCAGTCTCGTCAACATTAAAGACTTGTTTTGGATCATAGCCACTTTCATGAATTAATGCTTTTAACTCTTTTGGGTAGAGTTCTGCAGCAGCTATATCAGCGCTAGCTGCTTCACCTTTAAAAGAAATGCTGTGCAGATTTGCTCGAACCTTGAATCTCTCAAACCAGCCCTGACTAGCTTCAAATGTTTCATTCTTGGTTGTATTACTATCACTAGCATTATCGCTGGATACTGCTTGACTTTTTATGTCATCAAATATGCTTTTGGCTTTCGTCTGAATTACTCTTGTACTCAATGGTTTTCTCTGTGCGACTTGATTTTTAATCCAAATAGAAAGCAAGGACTTCATTTTGATCATCAAAGCACTCTTTGTACGAATCATCGTTTTAGCATCTAATAATGTTGCAGATTTTGCAGCCTCTTTTATTTTATCCCTATCTCGATCTCTAATAGTTCTGACAGTTGTTGGAGCCAGGCCAACAGCCTTTGCTATCTCCACAGCTCTTTCGCCTTTATTAAATCGCCTCAGAATATCTCATTTTGTCTCCAAGCTGATAGTTTTTTTTTTATTTTTGGTAATTCTACCAGCAGTGTTCTTTTCACTCATTTGGCTAAAAAAAATAAGTTTATGTAAAAGATAATACAGCTTTATCAATAAATAAAATGAAAAAATATAAAATATTAATAGCGCGATTAAGGTGTTGCCACCCTTTAAAAACATATTAACGACTTCATCCCAAAACAACGCAACATCGAAAATCTAACGACGCACAATGAAAATTAGTTCTAATTAAGAAGCGACGCAACTTCGAAAAAACGCAAAACGAAACGACGCAAATCGAGGGATAGGTGTACCTGAACACCTCCGACTTCTTATAGCTAAAACATATTTAACACCCTCCCTATTCTATGGAGTCGAACTATTTGGTCAAAGTGATGCCGAAAGTAAACAATGACTGAAGGTAGTATTTAACGACATAGCAAGGTATATTTTTAAAAAAGACGAACTGACAGCATCTCTTAACATTCCTATAAAATTTACAATCTTACCCTTAATGATTTTACAAGCTTAGGAGCATTAATATTACTTCACAAAATTATAAACACTAAGGAACCTGCGTATCTCTACGAAAAATTAAATCTCTCGGCCTCTAAAAGAACCAACAATGTTGTCTGCCAAAAATATAAGCTATCCCCGTCAGAAAAGCACTTCTCTATATATGCTGTTCGCCTGTGGAATAGCTTACCTCATGAAATAAAATCAATTCGTAGCGCACCATTATTTCGAGCTAAGCTCAACACACACAGTACAGTACAAGATAATTTTAAATATAACTACATACAACAAAATAAAACGAGAAGGCCAAGCTAACTTCGTCTGTGCCGAAGTTTTTATTCCCTTGCCAATGCTGTTGTTGAAATGTCAGAGTTTAAGAACGTTTACATAAAAATCAAAAATTTTTGTAACTAAAACCCATTTTCCGACAGATAAACATCTGATTTTGACCAAATTTTGCGAATCTTTTTGAAAACATATCAAATTAACAATCGCCGAGTTTAAGAAAGATAAAATTTAAAACCAAAAAGTTTTTTCCACTAAGACTCATTTTCCGACCGATCGGTCTTAAGATATACACTGCTCGCCACTTGAATAGGACACCCTGTATGCTCTCTTTAAAACTGCTCGTAGCTCGAAAACGAAATGGTAGAATAACGGTATTTTTTGCATATTATCTTTGTGCAAGCATTCTTCGCTCTTTCTGGTATATTCCAAGTTTTGGAATAGAACCATTATAAAGTTGTTTGCACTTTATGTGAGCATTCGCAAAAATTTCATTGAATTTTCCATTGAATTTTTGCGTCACTTGAATAGAACATGCATTTTATTTGGTCGGTATCACGTGACACGTGCACACATATTTTGGTTTACTTTAACTTTTTGCTTTAATTGAAGTGTATATAAAATTTAAAAAAATTAAAATTGGGCGTGGCACTTCATTATCTGAGTGGGAGAAAGGAAAAATCCAAGCTTACAAGGATTCTGGCCTTTCTATTGCCAAAATAGCAAAAAAAGTCGACAGGAGCCGTCACGCCATAACAAATTTTTTAAATAATGAGGCTAATTATGGTAAAAACATGAAGGGCCGCACCCACAGTGTGCTTACCATCGCGGACAAGCGACTTATATTAAGAGAAGCTTACAATTCGCACGACTCTTTGGGCAAGATAAGGGAATAATGCAACGTTAAAGCAAGTTTGACAACCATGCGTCGTGTTATTAATAATGCTACACACCTGAAAAGACTAAAAATCAAGAAGAAGCCACCTCTTAACCCGGCTCGGAAGTTACAACGCCTTGATTTCGCGCGCGCACATGTCACCTGGACTTCGGAGTGGCAACGTGTTGTCTTTTCGGACGAAAAAAAGTTTAATTTGGAGGGCCCCGATGGCTACAGCTACTATTTTCATGATCTTCGAAAAGAACCACACCATCTGGATAAGTTGCACAGCAGTGCAGGAGGTATTATGGTATGGGGGGCCATTTCCTATTATGGCACCTGTGAGCTTAAATTTATTCCAACCACCATGAATGCGTTGTGTTATAATGGTATATTGAAAGAGGCCTTTCCACACTTCCAAACTCTTTTTGCAAATCTAAAATGGATTTATCAACATGATAATGCCCCTATACAGACGGCCCGGATTGTTAAATCGTTTATAGCGAGCCAAAACGTGGAGTTATTAAACTGGCCACCCTATTCACCGGACTTGAATATCATTGAGAATGTGTGGGGATGGCTAACACGTGAAGTATATGGATCAGGTCAGCAATATTCGAGCGCTCCCGAACTAATTGCAGCTATCAAATTAGCATGGGGCTCGATATCGTTGAATTATTTGGGAAAATTGTATGCATCCCTTCCAGACCGAATGTGTGAGGTTTTGGAGAAAAACGGAGGCTCAACACACTATTAAAAACTTTTTTTTGGTTTAAAAACATGTTAGTAATTTCTTATTTAAGTAATATTGTTATTTGAAAAGGATTGAAATATTCTTAAATGGTTTTTAGATAAAGTGTCCTATTCAATTGGTGCAAAATGAAGACTCCAAAATTTGTTACTTATTGGTTAACAATGTTTTTTGTATACTTACAACTTTTGAATAATTTTCTAATTTTCGTCTAATTGCTACATTTAAATAAACTTTATAAGAAAACAAAAATTTTTTTCCTAGATGGCTTGGTTTAGCAGCAATAACCTATTGAAAATCGACTTTAGAGGTATCCTATTCAAGTGGCGAGCAGTGTAGTCACCCATTACCTTACCCATTTCGACCAAATTTTGCGAATATATTTGAAAGCATATAGAACTAGTACTCAGTGAGTTTCAGGACGCTAACATTAAATACAAAAAAAGAACCATTTTCGACCGATTGGTTCTATGGCAACCATAAGATATAGTCACCCGATGTGGATCAACTTTTTCAAATTAGTTTGAAAGCGTTTAATATTAAGAATAACCGACCTTAAGAACGATTTACTTGGAAACCAAAAAGTTTGTTTTTTAACTAAGACCCATTTTCCGACCGATCGGTCCTATGGCAGATATAAAAAATAATCATCCGATTTTGACCAAAGTTTGCATATCTGTTTGAAAGCATTTAATATCAATAATGGACGAGTTTGTGGACGCTAACATTGAAAACAAAAAAGTTTTTCTCACTAAAACCCATTTTTTGACCGATCGGTCCTATGGCAGCTATAAGATATAGTCATCAGATTTTGACAAAAGTTTGCAAATCTGTTTAAAAGCATTTAATATTAATAAAGGACGAGTTTGTGGACGCTAACATTGAAAATAAAAAAGTTTTTTCTCAGTAAGACCCATTTTTTGGACCGTTGGTTCCAATGACAGCTGTAAGATATAGTCATGCGATTTTGACCAAAGTTTGCAAATCTGTTTGAAAGCATATAATATTAATAATGGACAAGTTTATGACGCTAACATTGAAAACAAAAAAGTTTTTCTCAGTAAGACCCATTTTTTGGACCGTTGGTTCCCATGACAGCTGTAAGATATAGTCATGCGATTTTGACCAAAGTTTGCAAATCTGTTTGAAAGCATTTAATACTAATAATCGATGAGTTTGAGGATGCTAACATTGTAAAGAAAAAAGTTTTTCTCACTAAGACCCATTTTTTGACCGTTGGTTCCTATGGCAGCTATAAGATATAGTCATCCGATTTTGACCAAAGTTTGCAAATCTGTTTGAAAGCATTTAATATTAATAATGGACGAGTTTGAGAACGCTAACATTGAAAACAAAAAAGTTTTTTTCACTAAGACCCATTTTTTGACCGATGGTTCCTATGACAGCTGTAAGATATAGTCATCAGATTTTGACAAAAGTTTGCAAATCTGTTTAAAAGCATTTAATACTACTACTAGACGAGTTTGAGGATGCTAACATTGAAAACAACAAAGTTTTTCTCACTAAACCCATTTTATGACCGTTGGTTCCTATGGCAGCCATATGATATAGTCATGCGATTTTGACCAAAGTTTGCAAATCTGTTTGAAAGCATTTAATATTAATAATGGACGTGTTTGAGGATGCTAACATTGAAAACAAAAAAGTTTTTCTCACTAAGACCCAATTTTTGACCGTTGGTTCCTATGACAGCTATAAGATATAGTCAGCCGATCCGGTCGGTTCCAACATATTAGCAGCGTGCAGTAAAAAGAAGACTCT
>JBAMBO010001257.1:0-98781 GCA_037044535.1 Lordiphosa magnipectinata
ATGTTGTTCGCTAGGCTTTGTAAGAACCATAACGTTGTGTCACACACACACCTGTAAATATATGTTTATTAATTATCCGGTTCGATCGACCAATTCCAATGGTTTCCTCTTCGTCGCTTGTGTCAATTTTGTATTTTTCTTTATTAAACAACAACTTAAACTAAAACTTAAACAATTTAACTTTTGTGGCGGTCAGCCTTGTCTGTGGCGGTCAGCCTTATTTTTTCTTATTCTTTGCACTGTCTGTGCTCTTTGCACTGTCTGTGCTGCTTGAAGCCTTATGCTCGACTCGCGGTCTTTTTCAATTGGTGTTACCGTTTTAGGCATCTTTTAAAATACCAAATTCTTACAATTAGGATTGCCAACTCGGCTTACATATTCAACTTAAATTCGTTAATATTTGAAATTAAAAATATAACTGCTTAATTCAGAACATTCTCCTCCCAAAGTATTGTTACCATATGTAAAAGGACCGTTAATATTTCATTATTTAATCATATGTAGCAATACTTTTCACATTTCTTTGTTTGGTAGTACATCTAGTTTAATTAACTTAATAACTGATCTCTTGTATGTGCCATTTTGTGTTTTAACATCTACGATTCTAACTCGGCCGTCTTGAGATGGATATGTATTGATTACTTTGCCCATTGGCCATGTGTTTCTTGGCAAGTTTGAATCCATAATTATTACAACGTCTCCTTTAGAGATCTTTCCTTGGTCTTTTGACCATTTCTTACTGCACAATAAATACTGGCGATAATCTTTCTTCCACTTCTGCCAAAACATATCTGCCATTTTTTGCGATGCCTTCCACATATTTAAAAGTTTCAAGTCTCTGTCAGTGGCATCTGAATAAAATGAGTCTCTGTAGTTTGGTCCGATTAAAATACTGTTGGGAGTTAAGGGTTCTGTATCATTTGAGTCCGAAGGAATGTACAAGAGAGGTCTACTATTTATCATGAACTCTATTTCGCAGAAAACTGTCTTTAACACATATTCTTTTGGATATCGATCTTTCAGAATATAAAGTAAATATTTTTTGACTGACTGGATTAATCGTTCCCACGCTCCTCCCATATGTGGAGACAAAGGGGGGTTAAAATACCATATACACTTCTTAGATGTCATAAACTGTGTAATCTCATCTTCAGGCCAATTAGCTATAATCTCGCTAATATTTTTGCTAGCTTTTGTAAAATTGGTCCCATTGTCCGAATATAACTCTATTGGGAATCCCCGTCGACACCCAAATTGTCGAAAAACATTCATAAAGGCGTTGCATGACAAGTCTTCAGCAATTTCTAAGTGTATGGCACGTGATGTCATACAAGTGAAAATGACCCCATATCGTTTGACGTGACTACGATTCACTAATATCTGTATTGGGCCAAAATAATCGACACCTGTTTTTAAAAATGGCCTTTCTGTGGGTAATACTCTACATGGCGGTAGTTGACCCATAATTGGAACAACTGGTTGTGATCTTTTATTTTTGCAAAACTGACAATCTCGAATCACCTTTTTTACTACACTGCGGCATTTTATAATCCAAAATGTCTGTCGAAGATTAGCTATAACAGTTTCAGTACCCATGTGACAGTTTTGGACGTGGTAATAATGAACCAGTAAAGTCGTGAGCGGGTGTC
This sequence comes from Lordiphosa magnipectinata, assembly GCA_037044535.1. Classification (NCBI taxonomy): domain Eukaryota; kingdom Metazoa; phylum Arthropoda; class Insecta; order Diptera; family Drosophilidae; genus Lordiphosa; species Lordiphosa magnipectinata. The sequence continues at coordinate 1,650 of JBAMBO010001257.1, forward strand.
CCTTGCTCAATATTATTGGATTCTTAGAGTCAAAGTCGAAACATTCTTCATTAATGTTGTTTAACCTTCCGCGTAGTCGTAACAATCCGTCATCCGTCATACAAACTGGAAGTGATTTTAGAGAACTCGATTTGTCAATGGCTTTTGCCTTTTTAATACATTGAATTTCATTTCGATACGAATCCAACTGAATTTTCTTGAAAATAATATGTTCTGCTTTATTTACCTCATCAGCTGTCAATTCGTTTTTTTGTTGGACTTGTCGTTCTTTCTTTAATTTGCCAATGTATCTTAATATCCATGCTACTGTTCGAACATATCTCATCCAATTAGAAAACCTGGACTCATCGGGTAATGTTATCATGCTGGTCTTTTCCCTTATACAATGAACATATTCCTGGTCAAATTCTGAGTTATCTGACTGGTGTTCTTGATTAATTTTTCCTTTTGGCCACTCCGAAAAAGGTTTGTATAAAAAGAGTGGACCTTTTAGCCAAATTTCATTGTTGTTAAAATCAAATTTTATGATTTTTGTAGCTTGGTCTGCTGGATTGAGCTTTGTAGGGACATATCTCCAATCTTGTGGATTTGTAAGTTCCTGAATTTCCCCGAGTCTTTGTGCAACAAATGCTTTAAAACGCTTACTGCTTGATCTAAGCCAGTACAATATAATCTCGGAGTCCGTCCACATATAAGTCTTGCTGATACTTATATTCAAGATGTCTTTTAATGCCTTGCCAATTCTGGCTCCTAACAAAGCTCCTTGTAACTCCAATCTTGGTATAGACATTGGTTTTAATGGAGATACTTTCGACTTGGCCATTATTAATGAACATTCTACTTCCTGACCATAACTGAATCTCAAATATGCGCATGTAGCATAAGCGGACTTTGAAGCGTCACAAAAAATATGAAGTTGAATGTCACATTTATCAATTGGGAGTTTTGTCATTTGTCGTGGGACTGAAAATTCGTTTATCTTTGTCAATTTGGAACATAAGTCTTTCCATATTTCATGACAGTCGTCTGTAATTAATTCGTCCCAACCAATCCCACTGTCCCAGATTAACTGTAACAGAATTTTATTGGCGATCAGTAAATTCGAGAGAAATCCAAGAGGATCGAAAATTGACATAGTGATCTTAAGTACTTCACGTTTGGTTGGTCGTTTCACCAAATTTAAGATATCCTCATGTGACCTTTTGAATTTTAAATTGAATGCAAAGTTGTCTTTTTTAAAATCCCACATCAGTCCTAAGATTCGTTCTTCTGTTTCATTTTTAATTTGTTTCGTGTCCATTAGTTTACTGTTTTCATTTAGTCTTGTCAAGACGTCATTTGAATTAGACACCCAGTTACACATATCGAACCCAGCTTGTTTGTGAATATATGTAACTTCATTTATCAACTTAACTGCGCTGTCTACGTCGGGCGCTCCTCCCAAGTAATCATCCATATAATGATTATTGACTACATCATTACTGGCTTTGGGAAATTTGTCTTTGAAATCTAAAGCATTTCGATTTCTTGTTTCTTGAGCTATGCTTGGGCTACATTTTGCACCAAAGAATAGAACCTGAATTTCATAAACGTCTGGTTCAGTGTCTCGAGTTGATCCTCTCCAAAGAATTCTTTGGGCATGTCTGTCTTCCTGACGGACTAGTATCTGTAGAAACATCTCCTTTATGTCCCCAACAAAAACTACGTTGTGTTCCCGAAAGTTCATTAATACGGAAACGAGTTGATTGTACAAATCTGGTCCTGTTAATAGAAAGTCGTTTAAGCAATATCCATGAGATTTGGATGCTGCATCAAACACGATCCGTAGCTTGTCTGGCTTGTTGCTATTAACTACACCGAAATGAGGAAGATAATATGTCAAAGGCGTTTCAGTCGCTATCTCTGCTGGATTTAGTTTCCGCAAATATCCTTTAGATACGTACGAGTCTATCATTGCACGGTACTTTTCTCCGTATTCCCTGTCTTTATCAAACTTTCGCTCCAAATGAATCAGTCTGTTATATGCATTATTATAACTTTCTGGCAGTTTTTTCTGTTCACCTTTCCAAAAAAGGCCACATTCGAATCTATTTCCTTTTCTTTTTAGAGTGGAATCAAGTATTTCCAGACACTTTTTGTCGTCTAGTGAAATCGGATTGTCTTTTGAAGTGGTCAATTCATTTTCTAAGGCCCAGTAAGATTTCACAAGATCCTGTAAAACATTCAGATCGTCTTTGTCATTTAATGTTTCGACACAATTTTTAATGTGAAATGAATAGTCGGATTGTCTTGAATGTCTTGATGAATCAACAATGCCATGAATCACCCAGCCTAATGAAGTCCTACTAGCAACTGGTCCCTGAAATGATTCGTATTTTAGTTTTCGAGTTACAATAACTGACCAATTATCCTGTCCAATTAGGAGTTTTGGTTGTGCATCTTCGTATGAAAGGTCACCAAATGGTTTTAAGAATGTCCATTTGTCTGTCAGATTGTTGATATTAAGGGTTTGAGTTGGTAGATTAAGACCAGAAATTGTTTTTACTTTCCTTAAAGTGAACGATTTTGAAGATTCACTTTTCCCTTTGACGCAAACACTAACCACTTTTGAATCATTCTGCTCGTGTACCTCATTATTTGTCCATTGCATTCTCAATGGACTTATAGGACCGTCTAATCCTAGTTCATCAGCTATATCTTGATCTAACAGAGATACTGTTGAAGCTTCATCCAAAAGAGCGTAAGTTTCTATTGTCTTCTGGGGTCCAATAATTGAAATAGGAATGACTTTGAGGAGTATCTTCTTGTCACATAAATTAATGTTACAATTGTTGTCAGTCTGTATTTGTGTATTCTCCTGTGTCTTTAAACTTTCCCTAATTTCGTTCGGTTTCTTGTCCTTATGCAATAATGGGTTGTGCGTTTGAGAACAATTATTTATTTTGCAAGGCTTCTTTCGCTTGCAGTCTTTCATCAAATGGTTTTGGCCTAGACATGATATGCATAATCGATTTTTTGTAACATGTTGCCAGCGTCGATCAATGTCTAAATTCTTAAATTTGTCACAAAAGTTTATATAATGATTTGTTTGTTTACAAAAATGGCAATATTTAGATCTGTTTTGCTCGTTAGAGTTCACCTGATTTGAAACAGTCAATGTTGTTTCTTTTGTCTTTATCTGTCCGAACCCTAGCATCTGTGCAGCTTTGGTTTTCTTGCTTAGCCATTTATGCAAAATAATTAGCTTTGGTTCTTTACTTTTTCTTTCTTGATAATACTGCATAAAAGCTAATCGCTGTGATAATGGAAATTTGTCTAATACATCCTCAAACAAGATAGGATTTCTAATATGATCTTTCTCTTCAAAGTTTTGTAGTGTACATATTAGATTTGTTAGCATGTCAAATAGACTTATAAGTTTTTCAATTTTGTCGTCTTTAATTGGTGGCTGATTTTTAATTTTATCAATTAAATGTCTGATAATGTGTGTTGGTTCACCAAATCGTTCTTTTAACGAGTTAATAATAACATTTACATTTTGTGGTAACAATAACAATGATTGAACAGATTCTTTTGCTCTACCAGTCAATGCTTTTCTTAGTCGGTTTATGTTTTCATAGTCGGAAAAGTTACATATATCAGAACTATTTATAAACTCTGAATAAAATAATGGCCATTCAAGGGGATCTCCAGAAAATACAGGAAGATCCTGTGCAATGGTTTGTCGGGCCATAAATGTCTGAATAATATTTTGGTTTACAACATTGTCTTGTACCTGATTGTTTTCATTTCTTTGTGGCTGTCTGCCAACCCACTCACGTGTTCGTCTTGCCGTTTGCAAATCGATGTCATCAGCATTCTCATTGTCTTCACCTTGGTCGTCAGGTTGATCATCAGATTGGTCATCTTCCAGTGGTTCGATGTCAGATCGGTCGGTGTCTCCGTAGCCAGTGGTTTGTTCCTCCAATTCAGCTATTTTCAGTTGTCGCTGCATTTCATTCTGCTTTTGCTGCATTTCATTCCGCTTTTGCTGCATTTCATTATGCAGTTTTTGCTGTAGTAGATCCTGCTGCGTGTTCAAGAACTCCATTTCAATTTTAAGTTGTTGAACCTTTATCGATTTCCGCGAGCGCTGTGATCCAAGTTTTGATGGCGTCTTCTTTTTTATTTGTAATGGTGTCTCCATTTCACTATGTGTTGGTGTCTTCTTTTTATTATGTATTGGTGTCCCCTTTACATATGTAGATTTTTTATTTTTGGCTAGTGGATATGGAGTTGATGCATTCCCTTGTGCATTGATTACAGTCTTTTCCAACTGTTCGTTGATCCCATGATCAAATCCACTAGCTAAATTCTCATAATCATTGTCGTTTGTCGATTGCAGACTTTTGTCCTTTTCTGTATCCATTTTTGCAGTCGATTTTTTATTGCGTAGTAACATAATCCAGAATATTCCAGTTGTCAGAAATTTGCTATGTACAGTTGCCGGTTAAGTGTGTATATGTGAATTACATACACAAGCTGCACAAGCGTTTTGTCTGTGTGTGTATGTGTAGCCGTTTCAAGCTACATACATGTGTATACGCGTCTGATGACATACACACACTTCTGGTGTAATACGCAATTCCGTTGTTGTTGCTGTTGAAGATGAAATTCTTGGAGTTTCACGATGTCGCCTGTTTTTCCAAAGTGCCGTTCGTTAGGCTTTCGAAGGACCATAATGTTGGGATTTCTCGATGTTGACTGTTTTTCCAAAGTGCCGTTCGTTAGGCTTTCGAAGGACCATAATGTTGGAATTTCTCGATGTCGACTGTTTTTCCAAAGTGCCGTTCGTTAGGCTTTCGAAGGACCATAATGTTGTTCGCTAGGCTTTGTAAGAACCATAACGTTGTGTCACACACACACCTGTAAATATATGTTTATTAATTATCCGGTTCGATCGACCAATTCCAATGGTTTCCTCTTCGTCGCTTGTGTCAATTTTGTATTTTTCTTTATTAAACAACAACTTAAACTAAAACTTAAACAATTTAACTTTTGTGGCGGTCAGCCTTGTCTGTGGCGGTCAGCCTTATTTTTTCTTATTCTTTGCACTGTCTGTGCTCTTTGCACTGTCTGTGCTGCTTGAAGCCTTATGCTCGACTCGCGGTCTTTTTCAATTGGTGTTACCGTTTTAGGCATCTTTTAAAATACCAAATTCTTACAATTAGGATTGCCAACTCGGCTTACATATTCAACTTAAATTCGTTAATATTTGAAATTAAAAATATAACTGCTTAATTCAGAACAACGAATATCTTATTTTCTTCGAAAAAGTGGGAGTCTAAAGAAGAAAAATTAAAAATAATTTTTTTGTATGTTTTGTGACAACGTATTGTAAATATAAATAAAGAATCCCACCGTAAGCTGGTAACGGACATTTTAATTTCACTTAAGGCGCCTAACTCAAAATATCTATCAGGCCTGTTCCGGTTTTCACTTTCGACAAAAATTGTCGAATTCGAATTAGTTAAATGTGCTTTTGTATCAAATTGATTGGGTTAATCAGGTTTAAACGATTTAATCTGAATCCATCAAGTTAAGAGTAAGTAGAAACGAAAGGTTTGATTCGGATTTCCTTGATTGTTCAATAGAAATGAAACATGGTCCGGAACATGGCAGTATAATTATCGAGATAAAGAAAGAATCCCACCGTTGAAATTCAAACTGACAACGGACAGTTTATTTCAATTAAGGCGCCTTATTCTAAAATATCGATAGCTATCGAGAAAGTATCGAGCAAAACTGAGCAAACGCCGAGTAGGATATTAGCTCGGCATGGCGTGAGCCAAAGACAGAGCGACCGCTATTTAAGACGACCTTGCACCCCAGAGAGATCACTTCTCAATCAGAGCTCAAAGCGTGCAGGTAAGCCATTCATTATCTTAGTATCATAGATCCGCCTCGAGTGCGCCCTGCATCCAATCTTGTGGCTCAGAGTGCGCCCTGCATCTGTCCATACCCCTAACCTCCTCCCAGAACACCCGAATCCTCGCCTGGAGTGCGCCCTGCATTCTATCTTGTGGCTCAGAGTGAGCCCTGCATCTGTCCATACCCCTAACCTCTCCCCAGGATACCCTAATCCTCGCCTGGAGTGCGCCTTGCACCCAATCTCGTGGCACAGAGTACGCTCGCATCTGTCTATACCCTTAATCTGTCCCCGAAGTATCATAAATTCTCGGGAGAATGCCCCATTTCTTCGGACCACCCTCCTAACCGCCGCTAGATCATCATCAGTGCCATCGGAAGTACGCCACCCAACACCTCAAGGGGCACAAAAGGAACAAGTAATATAAGTTAGAGTTAAGCCAATGAAAGATTAACCCCCTGAATAAAGAAATAGATTGAAGATTCGATTGATCCGCTACTCGTGTTCTTTGTGGGAGGACTCAAGGGAAATTCGTGTACAGCTATTAAAAGACTATTAAAAAGGAAAGAAATTTCTTTGACCCCTGCCCCCGGCGAGCTACACCCCGGCCAAAAGTAGCATTACAGTTTTTAATATTTTTCCTAGATTTAAAAAAAACAAATTTCGAGCGTTTACGAGCAAAACGTTAATTTTTTTCAAATATTTTTGCTCTTTGTATTCAAGCTGCTAAACCGATTCAAAAACAATGTGCTACGCGATTAATGGAAATTCAATAACCTTTCGATTCATAACTTGCTTGACTCCATCTAACGTTTTTGAGTAGAGATTTGGCTCAGAATGAACATAAGTGTGCCTACCGAAAAAATTAAAAAAAATTCAATTTTAAAAAATTTTTGAAATCGATTTTCGAATTTAGCATTCCAAACTATACTATAAAAAATTCTACTAGAAATGGGTCAATTAAATTTTGTATTTTTGTAAACTAGTGTTAAATGGTGTATTTCTTAAAGTTTGACAAAGTTCTGTCAACATTGCAGGGGTTGTTTAAAAAATGACAGTAAATTATTTCTTACATCTAACACAGAAGAGTGAGCAGAGAAAAGATGGTAATACATATTATAATTAAGACGAAAATGTCGGAAAGGTTCATAGTTAGCATAATTTGTTAGGCAAGGCTGTAGATAGATCGGAGAGAAATTTCTGGTAAGACGCAAAGGAACATCAAGATTTATTTGGCTTAACAGAGCGCAAGAGTCAATATCACCTGTTTGTGAATGAAAAGCACACAATGGCACGTACGGCGGTTCTTAAGAGATAAAAGATCGCTGAAGAGTAGTCGATGCTCGTAAGGTGGCAGATGGATGGTGGGATCCGCGACCTTGCTGAAATCAGTATAAATTACAACTGTCTGCAGTTTATTAATAAAACCCCTATTTAGAATAGAAGTAAGCGCAAGTAGGTTTGTAGAAACAGAACGCTTTTTCATAAATCCGTGCTGAGATTGTGAAATAATTGAGCGACAGGAGTACTGTATTTGAGAGGTTATAAGCATTTCAAAAAGTTTAGGAATGTCAGATAGTTTTGAAATACACCTGTAAATTGTTACTGACGATTCAGGTCCTTTTTATACCCTTTTATATACCCTTTTTTATACCCTTTTTTATACCCAAAGGGTATTATAATTTTGCCCAGAAGTTTGCAACGCATAGAAATATGTATTTCCGACCCCATAAACTATATACATTCTTGATCAGGGCGACGAGCTGAGTCAATTAAGCTTTGTCCGTCCGTCTGTCTGTCTGTCCGTCTGTCTGTCTGTCCGTCTGTCTGTCCGTCTGTTTCTACGCAAACTAGTCTCTCAGTTTTAAAGCTATCGAGCTGAAATTTTGCACAGAGTCTTCTTTTTACTGCACGCTGCTAATATGTCGGAACCGACCGGATCGGATGACTATATCTTATAGCTGCCATAGGAACCATCGGTCAAAAAATAGGTCTCAGTGAGAAAAACTTTTTTGTTCTTAATGTTAGCGTTCCCAAACACGGTCATTATTAATATTATATGCTTTCAAACAGATTTGCAAACTTTGGTCAAAATCGGATGACTATATCTTATAGCTGCCATAGGACCGATCGGTCGGAAAATGGGTCTTAGTGAAAAAAAACTTTTTTGTTTTTAAGTAAAGCGTTCTTAAGTTCGGTGATTATTAATATTAAACGCTTTCAAACTAATTTGAAAAAGTTGATCGACATCGGGTTACTATATCTTATGGTTGCCATAGGACCGATTGGTCGAACATGAGTCTTGGTAAAAAATTTTTTTGTTTAGTTTTGTTAGCGTCCTTAAACTCGCTGATGACTTATTTTATATGCTTTCAAATAGTTTCGCAAAATTGGGCCGAAATCGGATGACTATATCTTAAGGCTGCCATAGGGCCGATCGGTCGGAAATTGAGTCTTAGTGAGAAAAACATTTTTCAGACGTTTAGCTGTCGGAAAATAGATTTTAGTTACAAAATTTTTTGATTTTTATGTAAGCGTTCTTAAACTGTGACATTTGCATTTGCAAGGGAATAAAAACTTCGGCACAGACGAAGTTAGCTTGGCCTTCTCGTTTCAAATATTTTTTCTCTTTGTATTCAAGCTACAAAACCGATTTAAAAACAATTACCCTATTCACTTTGTGCGCATAGGCACTTGGGCAAGTTTGCCTGACTAGCACGAATTTTGTGCACAATTACGTTTGACGTTTGAGCAGTCAGGACTGCTATGTTTTTCAGATTTGATTAGAAAACAAATTATTTAAATAGAAATGCCATTTAAAACCGCTTCGGAATTTCTTCTGGAATGGAAAGCAAGCGAATTGAATAGAGAAGCTGAAATAATTGAAGGTGCATATTCTGCTATTAATGATCTGCACGATTGTACGAATGTATGTCCACCAGTCCAGCTTGATTTAGCAATGAACGAATTGTTGGATGACTTCATGGACGATGTCGACTGCATTTATGCTTGCACTCGAGGACAAATCTGTAGCATGCCCAAACCAAAACTAATGGCGGAATAACGTCCTTTCTTGATTGAAAGAGAAACGTTTTAACTTATGTTACGAGTGTCTGAGAAGTAATTGGAAATTTTGCTTAAATTGATTAAAAAAGTCAAGAAATCGCAACGTCTGCGGGTTTTATCCAGTTCACCGGTGTTTACCACACTTCAACGAAGGGGTGCCAAAACAACAGTCTGTTTTTAACCTTAATTTTCCAACACGCCATCCACTGCATCGCAGAGTCGCTACTTGATTTTTGTTATTGTTTTATTTAATTGTTGTCGCAGTTGTAATTGGTAGAGTTTTTTTTGACGGTGGTGGGTACTGAGCCCGACTCTTCAAGTTATTCAGCAGTTTTGCGGATGCATCACTTTGTGACGGGGGGTCAACAACGAGGAGAAGTGTGTCGACTTGAGACGCAGGAAGCCAGGATTGCGCTAGTTGAACCGTTCAGCAACTTTACCTTACTACTTTCGCTCCATTAGGTCCTCTAGGTCTCTGTCTAAAATTTTGTTCATTTTGGTACAGTGTATTCAAAAAAAAAAAAGTATTTCTCGATGGGCCGCGCATGAACCTTTGGCTGAGATGTTATTTGAATGTCAAAAGATAAAAAAAAAGATTTCTCAATGTACCGCGATTTATAATAATTTTTCGTGAAGATATGATTTGGGAGTCACACATGGTTCTTTTGAAGTTTGCGCTTTCTCTATACAATTTGCATGTACACATTTGTTTGATCACACATTCTTTTCAATAAAAGTTTGGGCACAAGTGACCAACTTTTCCTAATCAGGGTCTGTGTCGAGAAAGCTGTGCACAATTTGTTCAGAGTACATTGTTGTTGGAAATGCTTACTCTTTTGCCCAACTGCCTATGTGCACAACAAAGTGAATACCCTAAATGTGCTACGCGATTAATGGAAATTCAATAACCTTTCGATTCATAACTTGCTTGACTCCATCTAAAGTTTCTGAGTGGAGTATTAATAAAATGTTTTTAAATAGATTTGCGTAGTTTGGTCGGATGACTATATCTTAAGGCTGCCATAGGACCGATCGGTCGGAAAATGGGAAATGAGAAAAACGGTTTAGTTTTAAATTTTACCGTGCGTCAGCTCGGTTATACCCATGTGATCTACGAATCGCTTTCGATCCAAAAACGACTCAAATCCTATGGGAATTGGGTCGTTTTGGGTAGAACACATGGGATTGTTAGTTTTATATGCTTTCAAACAGACTTGTTAAAACTCACTGTAAGGGAAGGAAACGTCTGTATATACTCGAAAAATCAAGCCGCTCTTAAGTCCTTTGACTCTCAATGCGAGCTCTTAAGCTCACCGAATGTCGCTGAAATCGCACGACACTTCAGTGTTCATTTGAGTGCCCGGACATGAGCCTGCGGACAGACACGCCTAGGCGTTACCCACCATGATGGAGAAGTTGCAGATGGGAGGTAAAGGATGAAACTGTACTATACCTTCTCTGCCCTTGTCCATATATGAGTATCTAAACCTCAAATTCTCTTACTCAAAAGCTAGCTCTTGATCTCAGCCAACCTCCGGATTCCGCTAGTGCCCTGACCAACCAATGGAGGCTCTGAAATGCGCCTCAATATATTTGAAAAAGTAAATGGGAGATTTCGGGGTTCCCGAATGCTCACTCAGATAACCCGCAAAGACTTCGCCTACTATTTTTTGAAAAGGAATTTTAATTTAATTAAAATTTTTCTCAAATATAACCCAGATCAGGCATGCCCAAAAGCAGCATACGGCATAATACTCACAAAGAAAAGCACCAAAACCAATAAGGGTATTGTTTTTGGTCAGTTTGCTTGCGCGCGCAAACACCAATCAATGAAGAGAACAAAACCGGTTTTTTGTGCTACGCGACGCATACACACGAAATCGTTTGCATGTGTGTCGTCGCTCCCTGAATGTGTACGATCATTGATTTCCCATCTTTGGTGCAATAACAAATCATACCCAAAGAGCATACGGCTGGGCATCGCTGACCCAGATGAAGTGTTTTGGGTTTGGCATGTGTTCAAAGATATTTGAACAGTGCATTGTGAGCCCAGGCATACAAACAGACTATAACCAAAAATCGTAAAAGAAGCGACACACTTACCTCCACCTCCACATTCCCTTTGATTTTAACAAATCCCATTTTCAGTTCACCATACCGTGCCATGCTCAGGCGATATCCCTTGGGATGTATTTGTGATGGACCCAGTTTTAGGCCATAGCTGGACTCGCTGCCCGTGATGGCCGATACATTGACATAGCTGCCGCTTAAAGTTTTCACCACGCTCTGTTTGCGTTGTGGACTATCGCCGATCTCGGTGCTGGTGCGTTGATAGATGCTGCCCTTGCGAGTGGGCGTCGTCTCGTTCGCTCCCGTGGACACATACATGCTGCCCTTACGCTGCAGTGTGGGCGTTTGCAACTGACTTTGATTTTCAGCCAGATGAAACATGCTGCTCTTGCGTTGCTGCTGATGCTGTTGCATATCCTGGCGCAGATTGATCATGCTGCCCTTGCGCAGAGCAGACGAAGCGCTATCAGTCGACAAATTGGACCCCAATAACAGTTGACTCTGCCTCTCCTGCGTCACATTCGATACGGACGAGGCCTGCTTGAGTCTGGACAATGCCTGTTTGGGACTCTGGGGCGGTAGCTGTGTGATGGAGCCCTTCCAGCGTGGTCGAAAGCGTTTATCTTCATCATCGGACGGTGGACTGGTCTCTGCATTGCCAATACCCAAGGGCAGTTGCTGTGGCAAGTGTTGCAGTTGCAGTTGCTGCTGCTGAGAAAGATCCAGTATGGAACTCTTGCGGCTATTGGGCCCACTGGGTAGACCCACGCGACTGGTACCTAAATGGAAGAGCAAAGAAAGTTAAGCACAACGTGTGGTGGGAGGATCTATTTCTTGGAACTCAACTCTAAGTACTAAAAGTTTTAGGGGCGAAATCTGAAGAGGTGTATAAAATTTGGTCTAAGACACAAAAGAGAATGAAAGAAGCATGCAAAAACAACAGCAAAACAGCTAAACAACAAGTGTTAAAAGAGAAAGAAACAAGTTTTACAAATTAAACTAAGGGAAGAGAGCCTTAAAATGTGCTTTTAAGCTTCTATCAAGCTTAACAAACTTAACTAAAAGAAGAGAGCCCTAAAATGAGCTTAATCCAAAGCTTTTATGATCAAACAAGCAAAGCTCTTTCTCTGTTATCAAGCTTTACAAAGTAAACTAAAAGAAGAGAGCCTTTAAATGAGCTTTTTCGAAGCTCTCTCTCCTATGCTGATGAGTTGCTGCTGCCTCTAGGCTTGCCTTGCTAAATTTGTCTCTAACTTAGTTAAATTCACTTTAAAATACATTTTTTTTACTCATTTTCTGTACCATTTTAGCTTCACCATGGTGGAAATGGACCTGAATGAAGCCCTTAGCACCATAGGTAGGACCCCCTCCTTACTCAGTATCCATCTTACTATATTTCATACCATTTAGGCTTTGGACGTGCTCAAATCTGGCTGCTTCTTTGTTGCAGTTTGTTGGTTTTTATGCATACAAACGAAACCCTGGGCATTTCCATTTTGGTGGTCGTAACTCAATGCGATTTGGACACTTCTACGCAGCAAAAATCTTTGCTCACCAGCTCCCTTCTAGCTGGTATGTTTCTGGCTGCCTTCTATGTGGGCTATCAAAGTGATATCAGTGGCAGGGCGCGTATGTTGAAAATAACTATGATAGGAGTTTGCATTGCTTCGTTTATATCAGCCTGGATGCCACATATTTATTTGCTGATCCTGTTGAGATTTATAACGGGTCTTTTGTAGGTATTAGCTACTTGTCAATTTCATATATTTCTTATAATTATGCATATGCAGTCTTAGTGCTCCCGCCTCTTTAGTGGGTGCCTTTTTAATGGAATTCTGTGCTCCACGCTGGCGTCCCATTGTCATTAACTTGCTCAGCTATAATGTGGGATTTGCTTTAATCTATTGCCCCCTGGTGGCCAAGTACTTTCTGCCCTTGGATTTGACTGTTACCATTACGGAGGAGTTTGCCCTGCATACCTGGCGATATCTTATGTTGCTCTATACATTACCCGGTCTTTTGGGTTTGATAGCACTTTTCTTTCTGCCCGAGAGTCCGTACTATTTGATAAGTGTGAAACGTAATGAAGAAGCTCTCAAGGTGGTCGACTGGATTTGTCGTCAGAATCGACGTAAAAAGTTGGAAGAATTGGATATTCAATTGAGTGAAACGAAACGGGAGACAATTGAGCTGGAAAGGAACTTTGTGGGTCATTGGTGGCATGATAGTATTCGGGTGCTAAAGCCACCTTATCTTAGAGACTTTATGATGTGTGCCATGCTCATGTTTGGCATGTTTCTTACGTAAGTGTGAGGTTCATTCTCAAATTGAAAAATGTTTAAAAAGTATTTGAGCTTTAATGTACGGGTTCTTATATATTCAAATAGCGAAAGAACATTCAGGTAGCTACGACAGATTAAAGGATATTGATGATTTTAAAGCAGCCGTCTAACAAAAACAACAGAAAGAAACTAATGGTTTCAGCGAGACTCGATCGCGCACAATGCACATGTTGCGCCCTCTAGGTGTGCGTCTTGGCGGCTTTTGAACAAGAATTCCTATGACATAAATACCTTCTTAGATCAAAGAGGTGTTCTTAGAGCATGTGACCGTGTCTGAGCATGCGAATCCACTACATATATCCAATGACATGCTATTCTCGTCCCTCCTTCAAGTCTGCTAGCGCGCCTGCTGTTACGATTCACCCACCTTATATCTTATAGATGGTCGAATAAAATTATTATTTGATTCCCAAACCACGCAACGTAGTAACGGGTGTCCTCAAATCGTGTTAGGTCAACGTCACCACATTATAAAACAAGAAAGAAAGTCGGTCAAGCCCGACTATAACATACTCTGTAACCTCACACTCGCATTTGCTCACGAGTCAAATGCCCAGTTAACACACCACTCTGCTGTTGATGCTGATCATGATATAAATATGCTTTATAGGGTCGGAGATGATTCCTTCTGGCTGTTACATACTTTTGCACAAACTTAATATACTCTGCGTACTTTCGGTACAGAGTATAAAAACTCCAAACACAACTGATGGGCGATTTGACCACCGAGCGAGTGACGTTTTCCAGACCCTTTACTTACACCGGTAAGACTTCACAGGTCAAGCGTGAAGTATAACAAAAGGCTACGTCTGCGTGTTTGTCTGTTTCAGAACTAAGTCCATTCATTAGGAAGCCACATCCGACTTAACGACCGAAAGATTTATGGTAGCCTTCCCTCAATTTGTACTTAAGCGAGGGTGCCCCCATAAAGTTCACTCCGACAATGGGAAAACGTTTGTGTGAGCGTCCAGAGACGCTCTTTGTTTGGCAATTGATGCCAGCTTGAGCCACCTACGAGTTCTCGAACTCTCCACGGAAGTCCTCAACGAAAGGCACCATGAAGGTCCTCAATGAGAGGCACCTCGAAATTGCTCAACGAGACGTACCACGAAAGTCCTCAACGAGTGGCACCACGAAAGTGCTCAACGATAGGTACCACGAAAGTCCTCAATAAGAGGCTCCTCGAAATTGCTCAACGAGACGTACCACGAAAGTCCTCAACGCGAGGCACCATGAAAGTCCTCAACGCGAGGCACCACGAAAGTCCTAAACGATAGGCAGTACCAAAGTCCTCAACGAGAGGCACCATGAAAGTCTTCAACGAGAGGTTCCATGAAAGTCTTTAACGAGAGGTACCACGAAAGTCCTCAATGAGAGGCAGCTCGAAATTGCTCAACGAGACGTAGCACGAAAGTCCTCAACGAGAGGCATTACGAAACTTCTAAGCCAGACGCACCAGGAAAGTCCTTAACGAGAGGCACCATGAAAGTCCTCAACGAGAGCTGCCACCAAAGTCTTTAACGAGAAGCACCACGAAAGTGCTCAACAATAGGCACCACGAAAGTCCTCAATGAGAGGCACCATGAAAGTCCTCAACGAGAGGCATTACAAAAGTCCTCAACGAGAGGTTCCACGAATGTCTTCAATGAGAGGTACCACGAAAGTCCTCAATGAGGGGCACCTCGAAATTGCTCAACGAGACGTACCAGTCCTCCACGAGAGGCACCATGAAAGTCCTCAACGAGAAGCAGCACAAAAGTCCTCAACGAGAGGTACCATGAACGTCCTCAACGAGAGCTGCCACCAAAGTCTTTAACGAGACGCACCACGAAAGTGCTCAACAATAGGCACCACGAAAGTCCTCAACGAGATGCATTACAAAAGTCCTCAACGAGAGGTTCCACGAAAGTCTTTTACGAGAGGTACCACGAAAGTCCTCAATAAGAGGCACCTCGAAATTGCTCAACGAGAGGTACCACGAAAGTCCTCAACGAGAGGCATTACGAAACTTCTAGGCCAGAGGCACCACGAAAGTCGTCAACGAGAGGCACCACAAATGTCCTCAAAGAGAGGCACCACGAAACCTAGTCTTAAAGTACAGGTTCCAATCTATCTATTGAAAAAACACTACAGATTCGGGGTTATCGATGGTATTAGAGGGTTTTGTGTCGACTGTGGCCACACTATTAATCGTCAGCAACAAGATAACGCTTGTTTCATGGCCAACGTGCCAGTCTGGCTTCGGAGCTCGCCGGCATTCACACATCCATTCAACCAAACGAGTCTTTAAGCTATAGTATTAAAACTATATTTCATTTATAAGAGAACTGAGAAAGCTAAACCCTGCAGAAAGCCACACGCCACGTGTTGAAATGATAAAAGCTAAACGCGACGTGTTGAAAAGCTACACGAAACGTGTAGGATTTCATTATATAAACGAGGCGTGCAGAAAAGCTACTTGCTGAAATGAAAAAGCTACACGCGACGTGCTGAAAAGCTACACGAAAAGTGTAGGATTTCAATATATAAACGTGGCGTGTAGCTTTTCTGCACGCCGCGTTTATATATTGAAATCCTACACTTTTCGTGTAGCTTTTCAGCACGTCGCGTGTAGCTTTTTTTTTACACGCGACGTGTTGAAAAGCTACACGAAAAGTGTAGGATTTCATTATATAAAAGCGTGGTGCAGAAAAGCTACGTGTTGAAATGAGAAAGCTACACGCGACGTGTTGAAAAGCTACACGAAACGTGTAAGATTTTAATATATAAACGCGGCGTGCAGAAAAGCTACACGCCACGTGTTGAAATGAAAAAGCTAAACGAAACGTTATGGGTTGAAAATCCTACATTTTCGTGTAGCTTTTGCATTTTTTGATTCCCTGTGTAAACATTCTGGCTTTTAAGTACCTGCTGCAATCAATCCAAAACGCTTAGGAACATTAACTTAGCTCCATTTTTGAGGTAACTCAGACAGTTTTAAGTTTAACAATGGTCTTAGAGGGTTTATTTGAGTTATACATAAAGTATTTTACGGCCGTCTTAGAATAACAGCTCAAATATTTTCAAAACTTTATTGATCATTAGCCAAGGCTTATATTAACTCAGCAATTTATTGGAAGTCAGACTTAAATTTTTGTTATTTTCCTTTAACTTCTCCAGCTCCAGAGGTCTTTTCTTTTGGTATCCTTTGCTACGTAATCAGGACAACTCTGGCGATCGTCTATTGTGTGAAGTACTCAGTGAAGCCGCTAATTCGGCTTCACGTTCCTTTCAGAAGAGTGAAAATACGTCAGAGACTGAACCTCTACCCATTCAATGCGTTGATACCATAGAGAACTATCAGGATCCTATACTCTATGGCGTAGCTTATTTAGTATGCTATGCCTGTGCCTCCTTGTTTCTACAGTTTATGCGACGCAAGTATGTGATGATTATATTTATGCTGAGTGCCACCATTTGTGGTCTATTGTTGAATTTTCTACGCAATGAATGGTGCATTCTGATATGCTTTATCGGCATGATGGTATTGCCGGGAGTAATGGTATCGCAGGTGTCATCGGTGCTGGTAGACTCTATGCCCACACAATTGACGGGGAAAGCTTTGTGTATGTGTCGTTCATTTTCAAGAATAGGAGGCATAGCTGGGAGCTTTATTGTGGGTTCTTTGCTACACGTCTCATGTTTACTGACCATGAATTTATTTGTGTTCTTTTTGTCGAGTAAGTCAGTTATTTTCTAAAAATTTTGTAATGCTTACTTTGATTTAAAGGAGTTCTTTATTCTTTAACATTCTTCACTTTTTTCTCTTTTATAGTTTGTGTGGTTTTGACACTGTTTCTGCGTTCATAAGTTGGATGTTGGATGTAGCATAATCTGTTTATAACTATCAGCAGACTTAACCAGCTAATAATTAAAAGCAGCGCTTGCAAAAACACGTCAACAAATATTTTCAAAAAGAAAGGACTGAGAAAAATGAAGCTGAACCTTTTACAAACATTTTACGCTGTAATTAAAGACTCTATGAAGTGTCTAGCAATGAAATCTTAACAAAACACTGTGAAATGGGCAAAATAAATCAAGTGGAAGGCGTAAATTTTTTGTTTACTGTTAAGGTGTAGCGTGAGCAAAGAGAGTCAGTTTGTTTTTTAACTAAGACCCATTTTTCGACCGATGGTTCCTATGGCAGCTATAAGATATAGTTATCCGATTTTGACCAAAGTTTGCAAATGTGTTTGAAAGCATTTAATCTTAATAACGGACGAGTTTGAGAATGCTAACATTGAAAATAAAAAAGTTTTTCTCACTAAGATCCAGTTTCCGGCCGATCGGTTCTATGGCAGCTATAAGATATAGTCATCCGATCCGGCATATTAGCAGCGTGGAGTAAAAAGAAGACTCTGTGCAAAATTTCAGCTAGATAGCGTTAAAACTGAGAGACTAGTTTGCATAGTTAAAGGGGCACTTATGTTAAGGCTGACACTAATATGTAAACACACTAAAAAGTAATACTAGATTGCCGAGGTGTACTCAGAAATATGCGAATAACTTCGTTAAACGGTATCCAAATCAATTGGGACAACATTTGTTCAACGGAGAATTAAATGGGCTTTCATAATAAACTTTAAGGCAAAATCGCATAGAATAAAATAGTTTAGCCAGTGATGGCCAAAGTAGAAATTTCGAAAAAAAAAGCGTTGAGAATGCTAAATGCCAGCCATTGCGTTAAATCAGTCAAACCATTGATTAAACTAAATAAGATTGCTCTCGTCGCTGTCGGATATGACAAGGTTATAAACAATCAGACGGTGCATGCATGAGTTTTATCAATTTATTTGAGGTAAAAAAGCAAAAAGCGGTTTCTGGCCCATAACTTTAGATTTTGGGGGTATTTGGAAAAAACCAAGTATGAGGAAATGGTATGCTCGACCTGCTCTACAGCATATGCTAGGTCATTTCGTAAGTATATTTTGGCTGTAACACTTTGTAATACTAGGCTAAGATTACCTAAAAAAAAAATTCAATTCTCCGCGCATTTATTATCCTATCTAAAGTAATTTTGTGACTAGTTTTATAAACTTGTAACACTAGGATGTATAAATTAATAAGTAAATTTGTTTAACTTGTCATTGTGAGAGCATAAATTACTAAAATCTATCATGTCTGCTACTGATATAGATGATATTCTGGATATAATTGGTAATTCTCTTATCAGTGGAGCTTTCCTTTATTCCACATTCTTTGACTTGTACGTTTTTCTAGGATTTGGTCGTCTGCAACTGTTAATGATCTTTGGCTGTGGCATGATCTGTGTTGTGACCGTGTGCGAGACGATGGGTCCCACAGCGTTAGCCGTGCCCATTGCCTGTGAGTTTGGTCTAACCTTTCATCATATATCAATATTAGCCACCGCTGCGTTTTTGGGCATGATTGTGTCTGGGCATTATTGCGGCTATAAGACAGATCTAATTGGACGTCGTCGCATGCTGTTGTATGCACTTGGATTGGTTATGGTGGCATCCCTCATATCACTGGCCATGCCCAATTTTTATTTATTTATATTTTTCCGATTTGTGATCGGAATGTTGTGGGTGTTATTTGAGCTTAACTTTTTTTAGTATTTTTCTTCATATTTCGTTTGCAGTGTAAGTGGAGCCAGTGTATCCAATATGACCTACTTAACGGAGTATTCGAAGGTGAAAATGCGACCACTTATGGTCAACTATATGAGCTACTTTATGGCCCTGGGTTCCATTTATGTGCCAAGTTGGTATTAACTGGTTGGTTTACCAAATCGTTGGATTAAGTCATTTTCTCTTTTCAGGCATGGCCTCTTTTCTGAATCCCTTGGAACGCATAGTTTGCAGTGTGTTGAGTTTTGATTTACGTATGTGGCGCATCTCTATGCTGATTAATATCATTCCTGCTGTGGTGGCCTTTTGCATCATTTCATATTTGCCAGAGAGCGCGAAATTTCTTCTCTCTGTGGGTGAGGACGAAAAGGCATTTGACATACTGAACCGTATGTGTGTGAGGAATCGTGGACAGAATCTGGAAAGCCTGGGTATAAGCAGTGTTACCCAAGCTAACTTACGTGTGTCAATAATCCAACCTCAAAACAGATGTTTGCTAAGACACATGTGGGATGATACGGTGCCACTGTTCCGTAAGCCATATGTAGGAGACTTTTTGCTAATCACAGGAATAATGATTGGCTTCATGGTTACGTGGGTATATAAAGTTAATTTCAGTTATGAGTAACTGAACAAGTGAGTAACTGTGCTTCCTTTCCTTCCCCCCCCCCCCCACCCTTTAGTGGTACAGGTCTGGGTGGTTGGTGGGTGATGCTAAGAGTTTATATGGCTAATATACCAGATAAGACCGTTTGCCAAAGGCTGGACCATAAATTAACGAATAAGACTACGGATAGCAAAATTATTACCGAATGCATTGTTGAGTCCTATGCGGATGCCATTATTATGGGGTGTTGCAATCTATGCACTTATATTGTCATAAGCATTCTCTTCTGTTGCCTGAGACGGAAGTCTATATTAATCATATTGTCGCTGGTGACAAGCGTGTGCGGATTTAGTTTGAATTTCTGGAACCAAAAGTGGGACATTTTTGTGGCATTTAATGCCTATATAGCGATCAGTGCCTGCTGTGTACCGCTAACAGCTGGAGTGATATGTGATGTGGTGCCCACGTATTTGAGGTGAGTGAGGTTAAAAGCGAGAACATTTATCGCTGAGAAACAGACTTCAAATTTGAAAACAAACCGAAATAAGGTCTGTGTAACTCAAGTAAGTAGGCTGTAGATCAGGGTTCCTTAAGAAGAGAGGACGTAAAATGTACCTGGAATGACTTCAGCAAGCTTTCTTTGTGAGTTGCCAAGTGTTTTCGGCCCCCAAGGGCTATGGCTGGCAAAACTTTGCTGTAAACAAGCACATTTTTCTCTTCTCTACATTTGGCCCGTTCTTATTCCAGATTTAGTTATTGACTTGCAGCTCTAGTCTCTGAATACAGAGCAAGGGGATAACCAAAAACCAGCAGACGGCTTTCAGCTCTGATCTGCGAGGCACATTTCGTGCACTCGGCTAGCATAAGTCAAAGGTTTCGGCTCATAGTAGGAGCACGAGAGCCAGGAGCTATCAGACAGCTCTCGGCTCTGAGCTGAGAGCCGGAGCTTACAGCCACAGCTCTCGTCTCTGGACTGAGAGGCATATCTTGCGGTCTCTTAGAACTATAGTTGCCCCATCATATTCATATCTTAACGCAATTGTGGAAGATCACCTGAGCAACAGTGTACTTACTTACAAGTCTGATCAGAAGGAAACTAAATATAACATTACCCGATGTCAAAGTAATTGGCATTGCCATTGTTAAGGTCAAATGAAGCCTGAAACGGATGAATCTAGTGTGTGAGACGGCTACAATCAACATTGGTAAACCGAAAATCACTTCATTAGATAGAGATCAGTCTAAGCCAGAGCTTCTAAAACATGGTCAAGCGATTCTTTCTATGATGTCTGCTCACTGAAACAACAGGGAAAAATCTAAGAGGCGCGCTTACTCTCAACCATAGCTCGTAAATAACTTTCAACCCTATTTGCAATTCGCTCTGCTCATGTCACTGACCGAAAAACCAAAGAAAGAAACCGAGCCCGGGCTTCCCTCAACCGAATGTGTTCTGTTATCGTGTTCACTGTTAAGTGGCTGTGGTTGAACATACAGCACTGATCAGTCTGACAGCAACCCCTTAACAGGCCCAAGTCAATGAATCGGTTCTAAAAAGTGTGCTTCACGAAGACCAAACAGTCAAAATCAGGGTTCCCCATGAAGAGAGCGCGAAAATGTGACTGTGTCTCTCTCTAACACACAGTGATGCATGACTTCGGCAAGCATTCGGTGTGAATTGGCGAGTATTTTTGGCCCCCAGGGGCTAGGGCAGGGCAACTCTGGTCAAAATGTTAGTTGAAAAGGTTGCAGACTTTAGCGTGCTCTGGAACTTAGCATAAGCGGTGAGAGAGAGAGATCAGTGCGAGAGAGCGCATATAGTATGTCGCATACATACATGATGCATGTTAGCGGGGCATTACACACCGATGCATACATATGAAGAAGACCTCTTGAGTGCGTGAATTTTGCCAAAAGGGCCGAGACAGACTTGAACAACCAAAGAGAAGCAGCCCTGCAGGGAAAGTGTCTAGTTTACAACCAGAAATTTAGCAGTCGCTTAAAACTTGCAACTTCCTATCCAAATCAATGAATTGAAGTTGTCCATTTTACACAGGCATTTCATAGGCAGATGACAACCCTGCAGGGAAAGTTTCTAGTTTACAACCAGAAATATACCTGTCTCTAAAAACTTGCAACTGGTTGCATTTTCTATCCAAATCAATGCATTGAAGTTGTCCAGACATGTCATAGGCAGTTGACAATTGTCCCCGGCAGCAGCCCTTTGCAACCAGTTTTGTGCCAGACGGCATAGGCGGGAGAGATTGGTCCCCTGCAGCAGCCATTTTCAACCAGTTAAATACCACTTCACCATTGAGTGTTCCTTATAACAGTCCATAATAGAGAAATTGCTATCCTTCGGATAGCCAAGCAGCGCTCAATGCGCTCAGCAGCAACAAGTTCACCTCTAAGCTAGTTTTAGAGATAAAGAACAAATTGGACCAACTAGGTAGCAGGAACAACCTGTCCCTACGCTGGATACCGGGACACAAAAACATCCCCGGAAACTGGCACGCAAGGGTGCAGCCACTGCAATGGTAGGACCAGAACTCTACTGTGGCATAGGCCAACACACCATTAGGGAGCTCCTTAGAAAGGAAGAGAATACGCTTAGAACAGCCTCCTGGGTAAACACCAGGGGCATGAGACAAGCGAAAGCATTAATGGTAGACCACAACCTGAAAAGGTTCCAGAAATTAATCCAACAAGGAAAGAATGCCCTCTGGATCCTGACAGGGCTCTACACGGGCCACTGTAGGCTGCGGGGTCACCTGTACAAGCTGGGAATAGCAAACACCCCACTATGTAGATACTGTGAAGAGAAGGAGGAGTCCTCAGAACATATACTAGCCCACTGCGATGCTCTAGCGAGGCGCAGATTCAGTAGATTTGGGGAACACCGCTTACCCCCCAACAATATAAGTTACCTAGAACCCACGAAAATCCTGATATTCGTACAGAAAATAGGGCTGCTAGGAGAGTTGTAAACTAAGTATGGGGGCACAATAGATCAGTATTGGTCGCAGTGCAAACTATGACAGTCTGTTTATGTCGCTGCTCAGTATAACAGTACATCGAAATCTGTAGGTCAACTCACTTAACACCAATTCGTTTGCAATCAGTTAAAGTTCAATTGGATTACAACTAGCTCAAATTAGTATTTCAAACGAATATTTCTTCGAAAGCTAAGATTTGTTGTTGCCCAACTCACCCGAATCTAGCTATTTTGTTACCAGTTATATTTTCATTCTAGCATTCCAATGTTAAGGATTGTTTTGGTACCTCTTTTCAATGTATCGAGCGAAAAATGTTATTTTCTGACATTTTTCTTTTTCTCTGCTCTTCAACAGAGCACTTGATTTGGTTTTTCTCGTGTTTTGATGAGTGAAACACACAAATCTGTCTTACGAAACCTTATTGATGGGGACTGCATCTGAGCAAAACAAGCCAAGTATCAGCGCAAAGTGTCTTTTTTATTGTTGTGCTTGACGTTTCATCACAGGCAAACACTTTTGGCAAATTTTTAGGTTACAGGTTTGTCAATTTACATTTCTCGAACTTTTGTAGTTTTCATCAGAGAAACAAAAGTTGTCAGGCTGGGATCAACTTCGCTGTTGCTTGACTTAGTGGTCCACCATGGAGCAACTCTCATCAGAGCCGTCTTGAAACCAAAATTGGTATCCACGGAGTGCTGTATTTGGTCAGCTATAATATAGACTTGGTGAAAAATGTACGCCTAAAGCCTAGTACTTGCTTGCGTGTTGAGTTTTCCTTTAACTATATTCATCTAATTAAAAACACCTTGGCTCTGTGGCTTTGAAGCTCATGTGCTGGTAGAACGCTGGATTCTATTTATGTGCACTACTGTGACGTAAGGCACATTCGAGACGCCGCTCGAATACTAGGCTTAAAGCCCTATTCTCAGATGAGCTAAAAATTTAGTTCGGCGCTATCCTGGATTCATATCCAACTAGAATTGCCATTCAAAAACTATCAGATTTCAAACTGTTTAAAATTGTTTTTATTTATGTGAAGTATCGTGCCGAACTAAATTTTTATCACATCTGAGAATAGGCCTTTAAGCCTTGTACTGAGGGCGTTCGAATTTTCCTTAGGGTAGATTTTTAACCATCTATATTATAGCCATGTGCCAGATAGCTCTATGTAAAAGATGTCTAATCAATTTCTTAGTCGATTCTCTATGTCTGTATTTACTTTATTATTTGATAAACTTTGGGAGATAGCTTTCTTAATACTTTGAACTTTAGCGACAATTTCGCGTCTTTTTCGTACAATTTTAAGCAGCCAACAGAACATCTTTTATTGTGTGGAATCAAACCAAAAATTTAAGTTCGAAACTGGTTCTGGTTCCACAATTTTCTAAACTTTGGCTTGGTTTAAGGTACGGTTTACGGTTTACAAAAATTTACGGATTTCCGTGTTTAGATCGTTATGTAGCCGGTCATAAAACTGAATGTACTTAATCGGACGTTGATTGAATATTCAATTCCGCCGACTACCATTGTATGCAGCCCACCAGACCGACCGCAAACGAACTGTTTCCTCTCAAGACGCTCTTTGTTGGGCAATTGATTTCAGTTTGAGCCCATCTAAAAGTTGTCGAACTCAGCACGAAGTCCTCAACGCGAGGCACACGAAAGTACTCAACGGGAAGTACCACAAAAGTTCTCAACCAGAGGCACCAAGAAAGTCCTTAACGATAGGCACAAAAAAAAAAGTTTTCAACGAGAGGCTCTACGAAAGTATTCAACGAGAGGCACCACGAATGTCCTCAACGAGAGGCACCTCGAAAGTCCTCCAATAGAGGTACCACAAAAGTTCTCAAAGAGAGGCATCACGAAAGTCCTCAACAAGAGGCACTACGAAGGTCCTCAAAGAGAGGTTCCACGAAAGTCCTTAACGAGAGGCTCTACGAAAGTTCTCAACAAGAGGCACCACGAAAGTCCATCATACAAGTAGGCACCACGAATGTCCTCAACAAGAGGCACCACGATAGAGGCCTCACATGCGCGAGGCACAACGAAAGTCCCCAACCAGAAGCTGCCACTAAAGTCCTCAACGAGAGGCATCACGAAAGGCCTCCATACGAGACACCACGAATACCTCGATGCAAGGATACCTTATCCAGCTCGAACGAACTTGCTTATCGACCCCCCATCGAAGTAACGATATCAACCGAGGTAACCATTGACTCAGCTACGCAAATCTGTCTGAAACAGTTCGCCCACTTAACTACGAGACCAACAAGTACCACCCAATATTATATTGGGACTTGTGCAAGTCCTCTACATAATCGCCCAGGACTTACGTCCCAGTTATTATCAAAATTAACAAAAAAAGAGCGAGGCATTATCACGCCTCAGCAACACAACAATGCTTCTTTCTTTGCAAATGCGCCAGACTCTACAGGCAGTCCAATAGTCGCACGTCCCTTGAATCAAACCAGAAATGTTATATTGAATAAAATTAGTTACATTCAATAATCACTGTAACTAAAAACTGAAGAAAAACTACTTCTGACACTCAGACTCGTCCATTGTGCCCGATTGAAGCATCATTTCAAATATATAAATGTTCCACATTGGTGGAAATCAGTCGTATCAGACCATCCTTCTCCTGAACTTCTTGCTTACTAATTAAACATTGCTTTCTTTTCATCCTTATTTCAGGGGCAAAGCGGTCAGCTTATCCTTTATGTTGGCACGAACGGCTCTGATTATTTCCAGTATTCTTGTGGGCTCATTTTTATTCTCGAATTGTTTAATTGCTTTCAATCTTTTTGTGATAACTACAATTGGTAGGTAAACTTAATAGCTTTTTCCCTCAAATGAATTCACAACTAAATTTATTTATCTTTATAGTTTGCTTTGTGCTCACATTTTTTTTGTCTGCGTGAATAAAAAACCACAGACACGCTGCGTATACGTGATATGCGTAATTATTTGACAGACAAGCTTCATTAAAACTTTTGTGCCCTTTTCCCCGTGGGGCGGAAAATGTGAAGGCAAGGGCCAAGAGCCTTTTTATCAGCCTTGGCAATCAGTCAATCAATCATTCAATCAATTGAGCGCACAGCACGAAGTGGAAAAAAAAAAGAAAGGATTATGGCAAAAGTTCAAATACATTTTTTTTGTTTCTTTCGCCGGCAGCCAAAAATAAAATAAATGTCAAATAAACTTGGCGACAGCTGTGTCTTTGTGTGTGTCTTTGTGTGTGTGTGTGAGGGCCGGATATGAACGTGCGTTAAAAGCAAAAATGGCCAAATGCTAAGCGGCTTAATAATAACTGGCAAAGCGAAAAAGCAAAATGAAAAGGAAAAAACATATTGAAAGCGAAAGCAAGAAAAAACTTGCTGAACAAGCACAACTCGATTTGCCAATGAAGCTGTCGATTTGGCGAATCTCCTGAAATAAGCTTTAAGCTTAAGGGAACCGGGGAGACGCGCGCCGCCAGACACAGACGCTGCTTATTTTCATATTTAACGGCTTTTTGGCTTTTGTTTTGCTTCAGACGTTTTTACGTACGCAAAAACTTTTTTTTTTTTTTGGGGTTGGTTTTTAAAAGTTAATTTCAAGGCTGAGCTAGTTGGTCCCAGGGCAATGTGGTACAGTGGACAATCCGTTTCAGAACATGTTCTGTTCCATTGCCTGAAATCTCATATCAAAATTTTGCTATTAAGTTCAGTCAGTAGCAACTTTTATTAAAAAGTTTGATCTTTATTAGCACACGCTCGCCAAAACCTTTTTTGTTTGTACGGTCACTAGACAACATAATCGTATGGGAAATTTTGTTTTTGAAATGTTCTTTTCCTCAATGAGCAAAAAAGTCGTAATAAGTTCTAGAATCAAAATTCGAAATTTTAAGGTTTAATACCTCCAACATGGCTTTAAAGTAGCTACATAAAATTTCAATTTCCCCATTTTTATTTTACTATTTCAACAAAGGAACTTTTGAGATGCCAAACTTTGTTGAATTAAAAACCTATTTTTAATAAATATTTTATGCAATGCAAAATGCATGATATAGAGGATTCGAATAGCGCTTATATGATTGGACTCAGCAAAGCTACCATCAAGAAAAGATGTCATGCCGGTTCTTCTGCATAATACAAGAGTACATAAAAACTCATTAAGGGAGAGCTTAAGCCGCACTGTCCTTCAAATTTATGATGTATTGAAATCATTTGGGCTTACTATGAAACCGAGAAGAAATGTGTGCTGAAGCTTAAGGAAACTGTATGATCAATATGTGGCTCTAAGAAAAAATGCTTGTCGCGATAAAGAGTTGAACCGCGACAAAGAGAGGAATTTTAAGGACTACTTAGAAGTCATTTTTGATGGCACTTCAGAAAATTCAATTAAATTGAGTACTGATGCTGCTTTTAAAAGACAGAGACGTCCGATGACGAGGAGGTCTTTCTAGTGGCAGTAGTCGTCATTCATTTCAAAGTTGTGAATGATGTCGCAGAAAGAGGCGTGAAACTAGTTGAGGATTTCGATGGGCGTATTACAAAACGCGATCATTATCACCTTCTTTAGTGCATCGAAGAGCACAGACAAGCTTATCCAAATAGCAGAAAAAATACTCTTACTTTTTTTTCATTTATTTGCATCGAAGTTTTTCGCCTTCCTGCAACTTTTGTGGAATGACTCGTAATGGAACATATATGTTAGTTTAGTTCTTGACTACGTGATGGAGAAATATTCGCTGAATATGCCACTTTGATATCTTTTATACGTTCCAAGTGAGATGAGAACTTGTGGCTGTATCATTTCATAGGTTCATTTTCATGTTAATGCAAGAACGTCATATCTCAGTTGTCCTGCAGTCGATATTGCGCAAAAATCCTTCGGCTTTCAGTTGAAACATATTTTCAAATTTTTTTAATGAGCATTTTAAATTAATAATATTTTACTAGATTAACTCGAAACTAAAATAACTACTTTTTCTGGGTTAAGTCCATTGAGAACTTTAAACGCGTTTTTCACAAAATCGAATTTTTCGAGCTATGGCAATCTTGAAGTAAGTTAGCGATATGCATCTCCATGAATTGTAAAAAACCTTTAAAGCACAGCGATTAAATTTGATCAACATTTTATTTTATTCTAGGACAATTGTCAAATTATGCAAAATTCCACGGGAACAAAGCTAGCGTTAGGGTGAAAAATGCTAACGCCCACCACCACTTCATCTCATGATATTTTCTGGCACTGCAACCGTTTTTTAATTCAACAACGTTTGACATCTCAAAGTTTACTTTGTTGTAAAGATAAAATGAATATGGGGAAATTGAATTTTTATGTAGCAACTTTAAAGCCATGGCGGAGGTATTAAACCTTAAAATTTCGGATTTTGGTTTTTCATTGCGGTAACTAAAAATTATTACGAATTTTTTGCGCATTGAGGAAAATAAAATAACCAAAAAAAATTGTTTCATATAAAGGCATATTTTTCATATAAATAGAAACAATTTTGAACAGTTTGAAATCTGATTGCTTTTGAACGGCAGTTTATATGAAATATAGTGTTGAAATAAATTTTTATCTCATCTGATAATAGACCTTAAGGGACGTAAAGTCTAACGGTCACACTGCTCTTAGTTTGAAATGGAATGGAATTTAAATTTTAATTGACACCAAATTACATTCGTTCAATGATGGGTTAAGATCTTTGAGAGCACTTCCATGCAAATGATTGCCTGTTTTTTGGAATATGCTACTCACGTCACGGATAAGAGAATCGTAGGACGATCCATTTATTTGATGTGTTGTTCCGATTGCAACTAGTGTTGGATTGTTCATGAGTGAGTGAACAAAATTGAGTTGTTCTTTCAACTGAACAAGTGAACATGTTCTTCTTCAATTGTTAATTGTTTATCAGCGAGTCTACTTCAGTCTATCTTGCTTCTATTGCTCTTGATTTGTTCTATGAGCAAATGGCAGCTTCCTGGATGGCTACCACCTCTGCTTGGTACACACTACAGTGATCAGGAAGGCGGAACGATAAGTTCAATTCTAGGTTGGGAGAGAAAACGCCCCCTCCTTAGAACCATCAGTGTAAATGTTAATGGCGTTAGCTCTGCTATGGGGAAGGTTGTCCCTGGGTAAAGCCGGGGAAACTAAAAATTCCTGACAAACTTCATATAAAAAGAAGTGTGCCAGGAATTTTTAGTTTACCTTTTCGTTGCTTGAGTATCCAGCAACATGAACGAAACCCACAGTTTCTTATCGTAAGTTGGCCTATCGATAGCGCGTGTGGATCGAGAGAACAGCTGATACACAGCTCAGGAATATATTGGTTACAATTATTATATTTTGGACGTGATGAGCGAAAATTTGGGGTGAATGCTTTTATGTTTTTGTTATGAGCTGTCATCTTGCTGGGGAACCAGCAGTGTGCAAAGATTGGTAGGGGATGGTGCCAAGGGGACACTTATGCCAAATTGCTGAGGCGGTCCGAGAGATGCCCTCCATGGACACAAAGGTCGATAGGATGTCGTTGGTTGAGACGGCTTCTGAGCCTGTTTGTCGCCAGATCAGAGGCAAGTCTATGGGAGAGGGCCACCAGTTGGTCATGATACATAATAATAACCAAACAAACAAACAAATCTGCTGGTGTGCATATTCATTTGGGGCGCACAATGGCAAAGCGTCCAAATCGCGGTATATGTCGCGGTTGTATGCCTCTCATACCAGGGACCTCACAGAAGATTCTAGGTTCTTGAGGGTAGTGGAGCATGCCGTACCCCATAAAAGGATCCACCACTACGAAGCTTGAGAAGCCAATTGAGCTTCAATGTCATAGCTGCAACCGTTGCTACTACCCGAGACACATAGACTGGTCAAGCGGCGGTATTTAACCGCGGTATCCTTTTGATCCTAGGAAACTTTTCGGGATCTCATAGCAATCATGTCGACTCTTTGAACGATTAACGGCTATGTTGCAGCGGTTCGGCCATAGAATAAAGCCAAGGTACTGATCCGGCCACTGCGTTGACAAACTCCTTAATATTAATGCAAATGTATTTAGGCAATCTTGTATCCGACCATGAAAGACTTCATTTGATTGGCGGCCAACCGAGATGTTATACTTCTTTGGAGATTGGAATGACATTATAAAGTTGTGCACATAATTGTGCTTCATCCGGGCCACACTGCAAAGTGTCATTCTTAGCCATTGGCTTGTCATCCCCTAGTATAAAGTAGCACCTACTTCCTCTGGAAATTATATATATTTTTTAAATTTATTTAAATTCAAATAATTAACAGTGCTTAACAGCCGACTGATCAGAGTAACCATGCACCTTTTTAGTAGATGGTCACCCTGTTTCCCCCTGATTCCTGGCAGGAATTTTTCGCAGTGCTGGATACAAGCCTTAATCTTAAAAAAGATTGAATTAAGCAAAAAATTCGAGAACAATTTAATCCCAATACAGGATCATTTTAAGCATGCTCGAGATTGTTTTTGAGCTCGATATGTAATATTGATTTGATCCCAGGAAAGATAACTCTCCTTTTCATTTCCTCCGCCATATTCCATAGGACATCCTTATACACTTCAAGACCAAAACCAATTTTGGTTTCTGAAAACTTCTGAAAAACAAGGAAATATAAAAACTTTTTGTGCTCAACTGGCGACCATTCGCACAGAACATGAATGGAATGGCATCTCATTGCTCACTACCACCGCATGTCAAATATGCTACTTAAATTTGGTCGCTCTCGCTCTCTTGTTTATGAACACGTGATCTCGAAGGGGATTGAAATAAGCATATTTGGAATGATACAAGTTCGAAAGACTTGCGCCAATCCCCCAAAGTTTGAATTGTGTAAAATAAACTGTAAGTCGAGATTGAATTTTCAAGCTCATGTCGGGCTTACTCTAAGATTATAAAGATTGAAAATATCCTGAGGTTTTTTTTTCTGTGAACCTCAAATACAGATACAAGTACATTTAATTCGTTGTCTTCTTATTTCTGGTATTTCTTTATACTATATTAATTTGTTGGAGCGAGCCCCGAGCACCCTGTACTACGCCCGGCTGCAAAGGTTCGTTACAGCCTGCGATGAAATGTATAACGCAACAACAACAAAAAAGACACTTTGCGCTGACACTTGGCTCGTTTTGCTCAGCTGCTGAGAGCCGAACGAAATTAACTCCAACGAGCTGTTGTCGTAAGACAGCTTCATGTGTTTCTCTCATCGAAAACTTTGAAACAAAAAACACGAGAAAAACAAAATCAAGTGTTCTGTTGAGAGAGTGAACGAGTCTGTTAAATTTGTTCATAATTTCGGACATCAAAGAAAAAATTGCTTAACCATATTTTGCGAGTTCAGACTAGAATGCAAATGAAGATAATTATTTGTCAAACAAGAACAACCATCAGAAAGAGAAAATGTGTCCAAGCCTTACTGTAAGTGAAAGGGTTTTTTTTCTTTGTTACCAACAGGTAATCATAAGGCTTCCCCCCAGGACGCCTTGCTGCTGCCTGGCTTTGCCTTTTAAACAAATTTTTTTTCGT
Organism: Lordiphosa magnipectinata; assembly: GCA_037044535.1. Classification (NCBI taxonomy): domain Eukaryota; kingdom Metazoa; phylum Arthropoda; class Insecta; order Diptera; family Drosophilidae; genus Lordiphosa; species Lordiphosa magnipectinata. The sequence continues at coordinate 32,812 of JBAMBO010001257.1, forward strand.
TGGTAGAGACTTTGGGCCAATAAGCTGAAATAAGCTCGCAGCCAAATGATGGCATCAAAAGTTTTCATGTGTCTTGGGGACTTGGAGGAGACAATGTTTTGTGTTTTTTTTTTCGTCCTGGATTATCAACATGCAAGAGGAGAGTGTGTCTGGGTGTGTGTGTGTGTGTTTGTGTGTAAGCTTTAATTAAGTGGCGGCATGCATCAAGCTTAAATTTAACCAAAAACTTGAACTCAACTTAAATTTGATTTTTGTTGTTGCATTCTTACCGGTGGTTTTGTGGTGGTGATGTTGGGTGGTGGTGGTTTTTGTGTGTGAAAATACTTTTTGGAATTTTATTGTTTAAATACTTTTGCCATTACACAAAATATTTGCTGCTTTGTTAAGCTCAATTTGCAGTGGTTTTTGTATAATTTACAAAAGGTTTTTGTTTTGTGGTTTCTGTTTTTGTTGTTGTTGTGGTAGTGCGGGAGCCACTCAAGGTTAACTGACATGGTGCTTTAGGGGCTTTAATTTAAGTTTAAGTGCGTTAAATTTTTTTTTGTTTATAAATTAGTTTATTTATTTTGCTGGTTGCTTTAATGGTATCTTGTGTTTGTCCAGTTTGTGTGAGGTGTGTCAAAGCTTTGATAATGCGACACCGATATTGTGGCTAAGGAAAAGATATCAGAGAGATGCAGTAGATAGATTAGAGTTTACATTAAGTCTATATAGTATATATATATATAAGTAGGTTAAAGAGAGCGTGAGAGTGAAAGAGAGAGAGAAGGAGAGAGAGAAAGGTGAGCGGACACAACCTAGCAGCAAGGCACAGTTGAGAGTAAGTGTGTGTGTGTGTGTGTGAGACTTATCCTTAAACCCGTTCATCACCATCCCCCCCTCTACTCACGTCGCGATCCCATGCGCTTATGTCGCTCAGTTTCCAAACTCATAGTTCTGCCCAATTCGCCGCGCACCTCTTTCAAGGATTTCAAGATCTCATCCGGATCGCGCCGTGCCACCGATGAGCGACGCCTCCCCACCAGATACGATGTGGGCGGCGTTGCCATGGCATCCTCCTCCGCCAGCCGTTTATTTTCGGCATCCTGAAAACTTGAACGACGCGAACCCGGCAATGAGCGCGAGAAATCCTTGCCCAGTTGGTAGACCTCCACCTCCAGTGTTTCCGATTGTGAAGAGCCACGTCTGGAGCCGGCTATATAGGCATGATCGGGATGCAGTAACGTTGCCCCATCACCTATGGAATCCACCTCATCTGACATGGAACGCTGCATATTGTAGTCGCGTCGCAATAGCCTGCTTACATCACAGTGTGCACCCGCTCCGGCTGCAATTGAACCGCGTGGCGACACACTTGGCGATTTGCTTATGCTAATGCCCCTCAAACCCTTGGGATCCTCCAGTCTACACCAAATGGCCTGGTCATCAAGAAACGCCTGCTGCAGCTCAATGTTGCATTCGCCCAAGAAAATGGACTCGGTGTGAGGAACCAAATCCCACAGCTGAATATCTATATAGCGATCCATCAAGCTGTCCGCCTTGACATGGGCAAAGGTCAATGTGGCATTCCAAATGGGATTCAGGGTGGGTCGACTGACCTCGGTTTGCTGAACGCTGCCATCGCCGCTGTGGAAAGAAATGAGATATTTAAGTCATTTTTATGGAAATTTATTAAAGTGAATGGAATAGTGCATAAAGATAACTGTGCGATACACTTTCAGCTGACACTTTTCCCAACGACTGCAGATCAGTATAACTGTCTTATCAAGTCAGGATGGCTATAGCTGCTAGGGAACTTCAAGCCAGGCAAAGAAAAGGAGTTGTCTTTTAACAGAAAAAAGTACTGAACCAAATTTCTATTACGTAACAGGTTACTCTTACTTATTTTAGTTTTGGAGAGAGATCAAAACGGCAAAATTTACTTAAAAAAGATGAAGAAGAATGCAATTCGGTCCTGTACCAAAACCCCAAACATCCGTTTCGGTTTGCGTTTTTTGGGTCCTTTAAGCCCGACCATGAATCGAACCATTCAAATATTTAATCTCCTGTACCTAAGCCCAAACTGAACGCCCTGAACGCACAAAACAATCATTTTTGAAAATTTTTCAACAACTTTTTTGACTTTCTCAATATAAAAACCGACTCCAATTGTGGTGAACTGTTCAGCACTGAGACTAAAAACTATCTGTGTAGGTTGTCTTACAAATTTTTGGAATATTCCACAATAATAAAGCACAACCTACTGTCTTTTATTCCAATAGTACTGCGTTCTTTACTAGCTACTAATATCATTGGTCTTCGACTCCACATGCGCCTATCGAAATCACTACGGCAATACATACTAATTAGTCCGCAATAAGCAAACTAGCTCATCATGGCAACAATTGCGTTCATTTTATTGGTCATTTGGTAGACCATTTTATCAATTTTCCTCTCGAGACTGGAGAAGTTGACGTTTTCGTTTACTGGAGCTACTGATTGTCTCCGTTGCTCCACGATCAGGCTGATCAACTGGTCAAGCTTTTGATCAATATAATCTTTTGGCTGTGGCTTCTGTTGCCTTGATGAGTGACAGGCTCAAGATCCTCACAGTGCTGTATTTGGTCAGTATTAGCATCATCATTGGGGCTTGTGTGCTTCCGGCTCCGTCCTTGTTGGACGTGGCAAAGTCTTGTAGAATATTTTTTGGATAATATCTTGGTAGCAGATTTCTTGTTAAAACAAGTGAGAAAGTCGGTCAAGCCCGACTATAAGATACTCTGTACCACACAGAGAAAACAAAATTGGCTGCACGGCGCGTGTAGAAACGTCGAAGCTAAACGAAACGTGTTGCGCCCTGCTAAATTGCACACGCAAAATGTAGAATTCAGAAAGCAACACGCGACGTAGGATTTTAATATCTAAACGCCTCGTTTTGAAAAGCTTAATGCTGCGTGGGTAAATGCAAAATCTACACGACATAAGGAAATCAGCTTATTTCCAAATAACTTCTACATTTTTCATGCAGCAATCTGAATTCCACACAAACGTGTAGGTTTTCTACACGCAGCGTGTGGCTATTAAAATACTACACTCGCGTGTGTAAATTCTAAGTACTACGGATTCATCAGTTTCTATAATCAACGAAAACAAGTCGTCGACACAAACATCACAGCGAGAAGTATACTCAAGATTTCCTCCTTATTGGAACTTGTACAAATCCTGTAGATGCTCACCCCTGAAGATCATTCGTTCCCAAATGGTCTTTGGAGCGGGAGAACTGTGGCAGCTATAGTGTGCCCATAGCTGCCACAATCATTGTGGTTGTTTATCTTACATCGGTTGGGTTCCATCTTATAATCAAGTTTTAGATCTTTATACAAGATTGTTGAATTCAACCGATTTAAACTCAGAACCATAACCAGAACGGGAACCGATATTTGAAATTGATTGTGTACCGGTATACGAGTACCGATATTTTTGGAACATAAAAGACCGAAAAAAACCTAAACATTGTACCGGTACAGAGTGTACCGGTAAAATTGCATATTAACAAAAATGACAAACGCGTTATCAACTTATAATCTTATAGCCTATTTCCACCAAAGAAATGAAGCTTCATTTCTTGAAATGACAAGAAATGAAGAAAATGATATCATTTCTTCCATACAAATTGTTGTTGCATTTTGCCCTTCATTTCCTTCATTTCTCAAAAATGATGGCATTCCCCACGAAGGAATTTGGTATTTTTTTAAAATGTACTCGCTACTCTCTGGCACTACTCGTTACTCTCTGGAAATAGAAAGTGTCATCACCAATAAACTATTGATTTGAATTTAAAAATAAGGCGCAATTTTGTTTATAATATAATTTAGTCAAAATAAGTTGTGTATTTAGCTTTCTGCTGATTATTCAGGGCGTTAACAATGCGTTCGCCCAGGGTAATTGCTTTCTTGCCGGGGATGTCTTTTTTTGGGTAAATATTGCAAAAACTCCCCGTGAGTTTGAAAGTGGCGCCTGTTGTTTAAATCAAACCATTCAGCTGTTTTTGTCAACGTGGCATTGCGAATATCAAAATGATGAAGATTTGTCAATGGAAACAGCATCATTTTTAGAAATGAAAATGATAAGAAATGAAGCCAGTGGAAATAGGCTATTAATTAACTGGACTAAAAATTTGAATTTTTACAAATTTTATTTTGTTTCTAACTTTTTAAGCAGACGCAATAAAAGTTGGAAAAGATTTGCTGCCAATTTCACAAAAAAACACGTGGCACAAAAACAGCTGACTTCAACAGCGCGTTAAATAAACAGTGTTGCCACAAAGTTTGAATATGTTTTGTTTTTTTTTCTAATAGGAGTATGTATTAAAAACCAGTTTATATTTGAAATCTGAAAATAACAATTTTTTTGGGTTTATGCCAAAAAAGGCCAAAAAAAAACCACTGTGCATCGGCTGGGTTCCATCTTATAGTCAAGTTTTAGCAATCTTTATCCAAGATTGTTGAATTCAGATTTAAATGGGGAATATAATCATGGGATGAGAATTGCTCATCACTGTAGACTTTTGTGACTGTTTCGTTGCGGTTTGGAGACCATAATCTTGGATAGTATAATCTGGATGGTGAAGCATATTAGCTTATTATATTCTAATACCATATTCGCTTATGTCGTGGAACATTGGGCGTGTTCACCAGAAATATTGATCGCTGAGCAGGTATCAGAAAAAAATTATACATCGAAAAGGATCTGCTGAACGCAGTGCTACATTTTCCCCCAAAGTCGCTCAAAACAAAAAATCGGCCCGCCGCACCCCTTAAGCGTTAGCACTGATTTCGCTGATTTCGTCGCCATGGAGAATGTACGTAAGTAAACTGCAAATATTTTTAAAAATGTTTATTAATTCATTTCATTCATTTACAGCCGATGAGAAAAGGTGGAGTTGTAAGGACACCGAAGTCCTCCTTACTTTGTATCAGGAGAAAAAGGATGATTTCCGTGACCCAAAGAATAAGAAGAAGTCGACTAGCATTCAAATCGTGGCCAAAATGGAAGACCACGGTGTTTTTGGGCAAACTCCTGACAAACTTGACCGGAAATTCCGAAACTTGAAGAAAACCTAGGACAGCATAAAACTGCGAAATATAAACACTGGCCACGGAAACACCAAGTGGGAGTTTTTCAACGAAATGGAATCCATGCTAGGTAATGACCTGGCAGTAGCAGGTTATCGTACCCTAAGTAAATTTGTGACAGAGGAGGAGAATATTGAGCAGCTATTGTCATGGGAAGAATTTGGGCTTTCTCCTACCTTAAGTGACGGGCGTAACAGCAGCTCGATGGTAAAAGAATATGACGCTATCGCAGTTGAATCCAGTAGCGCTCCGGTGGAAGCGCAATTGGACTGTCCCATCCGTAAAAAACGGAAACGGAAGGCTGCTGTAGAAAAGGAACGATACTACGCCAACAAAAAGGCTATTGAAGTGAAGGAGGCCCGTACTGAAAAGCAAAGCAAGCTACGAGAGGTTCTGCAGGAGTCCAACAAGTTGCAAGCTGAGCGCAACCAGCTTCTAAAGGAGTATCATTCCAAAGCACCCTAATAAGACTTATAATAGTTATATTTAAGTTAGTCTAAAATGAGAAATGAATCTCTTAAAATGTTCCTTCACCAAATGTGCATACATAATACATAAAAATAGAAGTTGCTAATTCGCTGAAGTGATACATATTTATAGAATTAGGTGCGTCAAACCAACAAGTCTTGCAATTTCCACGCAATGGCCGTTTAAAGTAAAATATGAATTTTCATTTAATAATACATGATTTGTTTTTCTATGTACATTAGACTGAGCGTCCCTTATATGAAATAAATGAAAAAAATTTTTTTTCGAATTTTTCATTTCCTCAACACGCAAAAAATTTGTAATAATTTCTTGTTACGGTAATGAAAAACCAAAATACGAAAATTTTAAGGTTTAATACCTCCGCCATGGCTTTAATCCAAAAAACTCGTTCGACGGTAAACTCATTTTAAAAATATGTGCCCAACAATGTGAAAAAAATTACCACATTGGTATCGATAACAAGCCTATCGATAGACAACCACAGCTGGTGGTGGCAGTATCAATTCAAAGTAGCGTACTATTTCTTCACTACTTGCTCCTGTATCATGATACGTCAAATTCCCTATCATGATACCGTATCACTCGAGGTCAGCAGGAAGATCATTAAAAATGTATACATGATCAGGGAGCAAGTTGTTCTGCTGAACAAGGCCATTGTTAGCCATTCCATTGTTAGTATTAAACAAATAAACCACTTAATTGTCATTGAATACACTAGGCAACAAGGTCCAGTATAATGAAGGGTGCTGAACACGAATCTGTTTTCAGAAATGGTTCATCACGTCGAGATTTTTAGTAATTATACCCGTTACTCGTAGAGTAAAAGGGTATACTAATTTTAGCTTAAAGTTGCAAAAATTGCCTATTTTGACCCTTTTTAGACGCGTTTTGTGGAGAATCCATACTTTTGTTTTGACTTTTTTTGATATTATCGTAAATTACTATTTCTTAACTTTAAAATAAACTATCCCAAAGAATTGTACAATTTATTAAGCGAAGATATACCATTTTGAATACATATACTACGTTTATACACACCAAATTTATCATGAGTAATGCCCTTCAAAGTATGCAAACTTTATTTCCTTTTATAATTATCTATTAGAACGCAGACATTGATAGCCAGTTATGACAGCGTAATACATAATCCACACTGTATACTCTTCCAGATTACCGTACCAGCTATGGGTATATAATATAATCTGTGTTAAGCAAAAATAAAATAATCATAAATCTGAATCATTTCTTTTCAAAAGCATTGCATACTTTTAAGGGCACTAAGCACAAATAGTTCTGTGTGTATAAACGTAGTAACTGACTCGATAATAATAATATAACAAAACTGTCTACCGCACAAAAGTATGCTTTGCAGAAACAGTACAACCGGCTAGTAATTTTTATAGAATTTCAATGAAAATTTCCAACAAAACCCATTGCGTACCTTGGGGCAGCAACAATAAATTGGACTCAGATACAATTACTAAAAATGGTGTATTTTCATTGGAAAAAATCGTAGAATTGTTTGGGATAGTTTATTTCAAAGTTAAGAAATAGTTCTTTCCAATAATATCAAAGAAAGTCAAAACAAAAGTAAAGGATCTCCACAAAACGCGCATAAAAGAGTCAAATAGGACATTTTTGGTATCTTTAAGCTCAAATTATTAAGAAATCTCGACGTGATGGACCATTTCTGAAAACAGATTCGTGTTCAGCACACAAAAATCATCTAGAATCACCACCGACCCTTTAATATACTGGAAAAAGTCTAATTTTGTTGCCTTGTGATATTAATTAATGGCTAAAGCTTTACCTACGACATTTTTTTTGGCTAGCTAACTGAAATTCACACAGTTTCTAAAGTGTTATAAAGTTTAAATTATAAAACTTACCATTTGGGCAATATGCGCACTTTGGCATATGCTTCCGGCATAGTTCCATGGCCATACGCTTCATCCCGCCACGCCAGATCATCGGCGGCCATTAGTGAGACAACCAACTCATTTCGTTCGTTATGATACCAAACCTGTATCTGGACACGTCCACTGACCAGCTTCTCTCGTGCAATTTGCTCCTGTGATGATTACAAAATACGCATTAGTAAGGCAGCAACAAAAAATGCAAATAAATCTATGGCATTTGTTCAGAAGCCTGTTGAAAATATTTGTTAGCCTAAAGCCTAAACGAACGAGTGCAAGTTTTTTTTGTTGTTGCTTGCTTCGCCTATTTACAATTTATTATTATTTTTTTTTTTTATATTTTGGTACTTGTATTTGGCTGTGTGTACACAACTGAACAACAAATTAAAGCATAACAAAACATAAATAAAAAGTGAAAAACTAAAACGAGAGAAAGAGAAGAAGGGGTGGTTGAAGGCGGTTGGGTGAGCAGGCAGGCAAATATAATGCAAATTACATACATACAGACAAGCATATTTATTTATATACATATTTTTACAATGGCCACAGAAACAAAAGGAAACCGCAAAATGCAATCTGCTTGGGGCTGTGTCTAGTGCCCGAAACGGAAGTCATTGCGGCGCAGTTGCGCATAAAAAGGACCCGCAGTTGTTGTTGGTGTTGTGTTTATTATACGTGCAAGTCGAAAATAGCGCTGCTTCATAACATATTCATAGCGTGTACATGCGCACAATATCAAACAACAACAACAACAACAAGAACAGCAGCCCAAACTGACTTTGCCCCCCGCTTTTATGTTAGCTTTGAAACGGAAGCCGCCATATTGCAATAACGTGTTCAAAACGGAAACACTCGCACACACACACACACACACACTCTGAAAACTGTTGCTTGGTAAAAATATGATGTTCGAAATAAGTACACTGAGAGAAAATCAATAATATGTATGAAAAAAGTGGCGACCGTGACGATTTTATTGAAGCCCAAGAAAGTATAATCATTGACAATACAAAAAACCAAATTTTTACATTACAGTAGACAATTTTGTCCTTTCTAGTACACCTTTAAGGCCGCTCTGAATACGGCATTTCGCTATAACGATCTTTTGTAGACATGGGTTACGTACGTTACATGAAGGCAGGGCCTCGTACCTGTGGCTAGGATGGGGAAGCTGTGTTATGTCGAAGAAAAGTTTCCTTAAATGGAACAACTGTTGTACCCCCTTAAGGCAGAACTGTAGTGCCTCGCCAAATCTACATGAAGTGTCTTCACAAACGCACATTTCATATTACTTGCAACAGAAGTAAACACTGATGAATATGGGCATAATCCTTAGAAATAGTAACAAATCAGGTCTATTTGGGAAACACTATTGCGATATAATCAAAGAAACTGTCAAGGGATATAGAAAAGAAGAGTATGCAACGGTCATAAAACAGTCTTTGTGAAGTTCATAGAGTGGTTCGTATTAATTACATTTGTTCCTACGTTATGTTACGTACGTTAACATTTTTTCCACAACCATAAAACAAGTATAAATCGTTAGGTTTGGGAACCGCGTTTACATAATTGACCACACTTAATTCATTATTTTAACAGCTATGATGGAAAACAGCGGCTCCTGCCTGTGGTTAGGATGGCAAGAAACAATTATCCGTAATTTGGAAGTACAGTGTTAACATCAGTTAACATCAACCACAATGAAACAATGTTTGGAAACAAATCTGATAGGTCTGAAGTTAAGCTAAGGTCCCACAGGCAAATAATTTAACCACATGTTTATGAAAATTTGGATAAATAGGCTTGATCGCAGATTTTGCAGCTCTTTAAAGCAGAACTATGTCTCCATACCTAAGTAATTTGATTAAATTTGACCGAAAAGTTACAAAATTTGGCATATTTAGACCAATTTTGATCAAAATTTGGGCAAATTATTTGCCTGTGGGACCTTAGCTTAAAATTTCTTCCTTAAGTTCGACACACATATTGAGCTTAACAAACGATATTGGTTCTGAAGGTGATTTGATTGACTTGCTCGATGCTGATGGAGTAGCTTTATCAAACAAGAAACAGATCCATTTAGTAACACAACAAACACTTGTCCTATACACTCTCTTATTTCGAGAAGGTAATGAACATTCTTCTTCAAAATTCATTATTAAAATGTCTCGAAAGTAAACTCAGCCATTAGCTGCTACAAATTATTGCAAAAACAAGGAAAAAATATGTGGAATCGGACAGAGTTAAAGGAATATTTAAAGTTAAGTTAGCAATGATGTTCAACAGCAAAGAGTCGTTAGGGATAACGATGAAACAGTTCTGTATAGCCAACCAGCTCTTTTTAGTGGTACAATGCATAAGTTGTTTACAGTTGTGAGCAAAAGCAACTTTTTCGGACCTAGAGCCAGCTAAACTCACTAATTAAACATTCGAAAGGTCGCCAAATAAATTACAAAACGAAAAGGCCAAACTAACTTTGTCTGTGCCGAAGTTTTAATACCCTTGCAAATGCCGTTTTTGAAATATCAGAGTTTAAGAACGCTTACATAAAAATTAATAAAAAATTTTAACTAAAACCCATTTTCCGACAGACATCTGATTTCGACCAAATTTCGCGAATCTTTTTGAAAACATATCAAATTAACAATCGCGGAGTTTAAGAAAGATACAATTTAAAACAGAAAAGTTTTTCTCACTAAGACTCATTTTCCGACCGATAGGTCCTATGGCAACCATAAGATATAGTCACCCGATGTCGATCAACTTTTTCAAATTAGTTTGAAAGCGTTTCATATTAAGAATCACCAACTTTAAAAAAGATTTACCAGAAAACAAAAAAGTTTTTTTCACTAAGACCCATTTTCCGCCCGATCGGTCCTATGGCAGCTATAAGATATAGTCATCCGATTTTGACCAAAATTTGCAAATCTGTTTGAATACATATAATATTAATAATAGCCGAGTTTTATGATGCTAGCATTGAAAACAAAAAAATTTTTCTTACTAATACCCATTTTCTGACCGATGGTTCCTATGACAGCTATAAGATTTAGTCATCCCATCTTGCCCAAAGTTTGCAAATCTGTTTGAAAGCATATAATATTAATAATGGCCGGGTTTAAGGCCGCTAACATTGAAAACAAAAAAGTTTTTCTCACTAAGACCTATTTTTTGGACCTATTATAAGACCTATATTATAATTTCAGTTCGATAGCTTTAAAACTGAGAGACTAGTTTGCGTAGAAACAGACGGACAGACACGCAGACGGACGGACAGAGCTCAATCGACTCATCTCGTCGCCCTGATCAAGAATATATATAGTTTATGGGGTCGGAAATGAATATTTCTATGCGTTGCAAACTTCTGGGCAAAATTATGCAAGGGTATAAATATATAAATAATTTTCCACAAATTTTGTACTATGATTTCTGAAATATAAGATATATTTTTGACTTTACAAATTAATATATGGTAAAAACCATATTAGTTTTGGGACCATCTTCTGTTGTAGACTCGTAAGGATTGTGGTTCATTGTCTAACTGAATTTCTTAAAGGAAAATCATTTTCTTTCTGACAAGTCACTGTCAAGTCACTGTCAAGGCACTGTCTAGTCACTGTAAAGTCACTGTCAAGTCATTGTCAAGTCACTGTCAAGACACTGTTAAGTCACTGTCAAGTCACTGTCAAGTCACTATCAAGTCGCTGTCAAGTCACTGTCAAGTCATTGTCAAGTCGCTGTCAAGTCACTGTCAAGTCACTGTCAAGTCACTGTCAAGTCACTGTCAAGTCACTGTCAAGTCACTGTCAAACCCCCCCACTTCCGGCGGCTGATTTTGCAAATACAAAATGCAAAGACAAAGGCATACCCAAAAGAATCTGTCGCAAAGACAACATTTTTCTAGTTTTAGTCCCCCAGTCGAACGTCCGTAAAAGAGCTTCGCTCTCATAAGCTTAGGTTATCATCAAGATCTAATAGTTGACGATTGTCGATGGGTAAATAGGAGAAAAGCCAAGAGATTGAGAGAAGCTTGGCCCTGGCCCTCCTGGTGGTGCTGTTTGAGCCAATTTTACTTTACTTTACTAAATAGGAGAATGAGCTGTAAACTGCAATTACAATTACAATTACCATTACAGCTTTTGTATATTTAAAAACTTTAATTACAATTACCATTACAATTATTTCGTAATAAAAAATTTAGTTACAATTAATTGTAATTTCAATATCTATTTCAATTACTTCAATTTTTTGGGTAAATGAAATAATTGTAGTAATTTCTCTTGCAAGTTTTAATTACCTAATAAATTGTAAAACAATTTTAGTTACCTTTACCATTGTGAGTAAAAAATACAAATTTTAACAGTAAGAAGAACAAATGTAATGAAGATAGTTATTAATATATTGATATGTTTTACAAATTAGGTTAGGTTTATCAATCTTGTAGAAACAATGTATTAGCTCTCATCAAAACTAGTTTTTTGAATGAAAAATCAGAAAGTGATTGTCTCCGCGAGTCATTGATAATGCTTGCGATTAAGAAGAGCCGTTCCACTGGTGCTGACGATGTTAGCGGTGTGTTTAATTTTATTGCCATGTCTTGTAGCAACGGATAACTTTCTAACATCTTGAAGTTCGTGTCTGGATCTCGCAAATAATGAGTTAATTGTTCTTGAATTTTGGTTTTATTAAGTGTCTATTCGTTATAGTGCCCGATAGATTGAGATTCGATTCTCCCTGTTATTATATGTATTTTTTAATTACCTTTATTGTTGTGGATAATAATTATAATTATTTCAATTACCAAAAAAATTGAAGTAATTGAAATAATTAGTGAAATAATTGTAATTGTAACTAAATTTTTAATTACGAAATAATTGTAATTGTAATTAAAGTTTTTAAATATACAAAAATTGTAATGGTAATTGTTATGCAGTTTACAGCTCTGATATTAGGTGTAGGTCAATCGGTCCAAAGAAATCTCAATTTTTGTTGAATTCATATAAAAGTTTAGATTTTCATAAAAACGTTTAAATATACCGTCGAGACGGGTAAGTAAACGGGTAAATAGTAGGTGTAGATTAAACGGTAAAAAAAATCACGAAATTTTGCAAAATTTTATTATGAATTTAGATTATCGTGAAGATATAATAGTTGAAAATTGTCGACGGGTAAATAGGTGTAGGCCAATCCGCCCAAAAACTCGCGAAATTAGCAAAATTTTTAATGAGTTTAGATTGTCATAAAAACGGCGAAATATTCGGGTAAATAGAAGGTGTACATCCAACGGTCCAAAAATTCTCGAAATTTGCCAAATTCATATAAATTCATTCATTTAGATTGTCAAAAAGACGATTAAATAGACGGGTAAACAGACGGGGTGTAGATCAAACGGTTCAACAAATCGCAATACCTTTAAAATTTTGTAATAAGTTTTGATTGGTATGAAAACGCATTTTAAAGATCGAAAGTTCTTAAAAAAATGGCACAAAATAACTTAATTTTTGTATGAGCTTAGACTATCATAAACACGGGGAAATAGATAGATAAGTGAAGACCGAAAGGACCACAAAATTGCGAAATTTGCTAGATGCCAATTGCTTGTTAGATGGCAATTGTAATGTAAGCTTTACTTCTTCGTTTTGTTTTAATTATACTAAAGGGGGCTAGTCGAAGCATGTTATTTTCATCTCTGTTGTTATTTTTTTAACTAAAGAAAATTTTCATTTTTTTAGGCTTAGGTTTCCACTAAACAAGCCTTTTTCCCCTCTTAACTTTCGCATTTTGTTTTTTGTCGGTGTATGAAAAATTTATTACCTAATGCCACACATCTTTCTCATCTGTGGAAATCGAATTCGTGTTGGGACTTTTTATAAGCTCAAACAAAAAAAAAAGGAAGCAAAAACACCACCAAAAAGAAAAGAAGGCGGCACTTATTTTTATCTACAGGTAAGCAGGCAGGTACATGTACTCTATGGGCTTGGGATTATGGAAGTTTATCAGTGGCACTGGCAAAGCCCTTAGCGATAAGCAGCCCTAAGAGCACTTGAAAAAACTTTGTACACAGCGCCAAGTCACTGCTTGTCGATAATCATAATGATGACGAACAAAGCCTAAGGGGGCGAGGGGGTGGGAGAGAGAGTTGCACGGCTGAAATTGTTGTTAAAAGTTTTCTAATTTTCGACATTTCAAGCATTTTATGCCTCCCAGCTGTCAATTAAAGGGCCACCGCACCTGTTGCTGACAGGCCTAAGACAAAAGTCAAGCTGTCTGGCAGGGAAGAGTGAAGGAGGGGGGGCGCGGGCGGGGGCCTAATGAAAAACTCGCACGCCAACTTGACACCTGAAAAAGCAAAGTTTTTTCTTGTAATACTGGGCGACAAGTTTGTATAAGGAATGTTGCGGTTACAAAGTTTTTTTGGTCTTCCACGTGGCGTATGAGTAATAAACATGTCTAGGTACATTGGAAGGGCAAAATGAACGAAAAGTAGTTAAAGAAAGTAGAACTGTTGATGCTTAAGAGCAAAAAATTCGATTTATAAGTGAGCATACAAATTACTCATACGACACGTACAATAACTAATTCTTTTTTAACAACACAAACTGAAACTGAAAAATATGTTGATTGAAAATGGGTTGGCGATTCCAAAATTTGGTACAAAAGTTCTCAAAAATCTTAAAACATGTAAAACATTCAAAAGACAGCAAACAAAATTAGCCGATTCGTTGTAAGACTTGCTAGTTTCTTCACAAAATATTGCTTGTTTTTACTTTAAACATCCTCATAATACTCAATCTTGATCTTTAAAACATTGAATTTTTATACAGGTGACATTATCTGCATTGTGTTCGAATTTTATCGCAGCAGAAGGAACTTTTTAAAAGTATAAGAGCAATGCGAAGAGCTGTGCTAAATTGTTAAGAATGAAAGGCCTAAAGTCCTCGTTGGAAATGTTACCAATGAGAAGAGGAAAGACATTATTGTACAGACGAACAATGAGAGGCATATACTGCAGAAGCAACAAGAAACCTCAATGGTATACTAATTCCGCGTTTTTCCTGATAGGACATCAACTGTTCACACAGATCAAGTAGTTTTTCTGCATTAATTTTATCCTTTATACTGTAATCTTGAGCAAGAACATTATCACCGCAGACATGGAGCTCAAGTGTTGGTAAGTTTACAGAGTCTCTATATCAAGAGCCGAGCAGAATTCTCAATTATAATTGAGACCATAAGTCCTTATTGGTACCAACCCAGGTTGCAAAGAGCAAACAAGAGGAATTGCTTCTGGACAGACTTCGTACTGGCTCCAAGCTCTAAAATCGGTCTCACTACGGATGTAAACAAGATAACTTAGTCGTATTGGGATCATTAAAACTTAAGCCCCTTAAGCAGTTACTAAAAACCCATCATTCCCCTGGCTTTGTTAATAGAGAGAACATCAATACCTAGAAGCTCCAACTCCTACAAGCAATTCTGTTTGACGAGTTCCCTTAAACCACTTCTTTGTATAATGAAATTCAACATGAAATTCCAAATTTATTGTAAGAAATGTAGCATCTTTATGTATATATATACATCTTCTTTGGTAATACCCAAATCAAGACCTCAGCAAGCTAAGCCAAAAAGACCCATTTCTACTGAAACTATTTTTAAGTGGAGTTTGGATTGGTGATCTCAACAATGCTTGTTGATTTCGGGTTCGAGCGTCATTCGTACACGAACGCGTGTGCGTGTGTGCTACGCAAGAAAAACATGGGTTTGCATAACTTTGATTGCTCTCGCTCACTTCTCTCTTCGTTGAAAAAGCAACTGTAAACTTCGTTACGTTGTTGTTGTTATCTCAAGAGAGAGAGACAAATGAGAGAGAGGCAGATACAAACAGAGTTGCTAAAAATATTTTGGGGTGATTCAATCAACACCACAAATTTGAAAAACGAGAAGGCCAAGCTAACTTCGTCTGTGCTAAAGTTTTTATACCCTTGCAAATGCTGTTTTTGAAATGTCAGAGTTTAAGAACGACCGATCGGTCGGAAAGATATAAGATATAGTCACCCGATGTCGATCAACTTTTTCAAATCAGTTTGAAAGCGTTTAATATTAAGAATCACCGACCTTAAGAACGATTTAATTGAAAACAAAAAAGTTTGCTTTTTAACTAAGACCCATTTTCCGACCGATCGGTCCTATGGCAGCTATAAGATATAGTCATGCGATTTTGACCAAAGTTTGCAAATCTGTTTGAAAGCATTTAATATTAACAATGGCCGAGTTTAAGGCCGCTAACATTGAAAACAAAAAAGTTTTTCTCACTAAGACTCATTTTTTGACCGATGGTTCCTATGACAGCTATAAGATATAGTCATCCGATCCGGTCGGTTCCGACATATTAGCAGCGTGCAGTAAAAAGAAGACTCTGTGCAAAATTTCAGCTCGATAGCTTTAAAACTGAGAGACTAGTTTGCGTAGAAACAGACGGACAGACAGACTGACGGACGGACAAAACTCAATCGACTCAGCTCGTCGCCCTGATTAAGAATATATATAGTTTATAGGGTCGGAAATGAATATTTCTATGGGTTGCAAACTTCTGGGCAAAATTATAATACCCTTTGCAAGGGAATAAAAACGTCATATCTCGCACAGTTTTAAAGATAGATGGTTCGTTCATTAAAGAGATAGTTAGTAATTAGCATTATATATCGATTTGCTGATGGAATCCTAACCTACTCCGTAATATCCTAATTCCCACTTGGAGGGCGCATTGCATCCAATCTCGTAATTCAGAGTTTCAGAGCGCCATTGCATCTGGCCACATAGAGTGCATAGAGTGTGCCTCGCATCCAATCCCGTGGATCAGAGTGAGCCATTGCATCTGGTCATGCAACTAAGTTATTTGCTGATCTCTACAACCAGTGCATTAGGGAGGGAATCTTTCCATCAAGATGGAAGCTCCAAAGACTGGTTCTGCTCCCAAAAGGGGACAAGAATCTGGATGACCCCTCTGCATACAGACCATTGAGCATGCTAGATGTCGTCGGCAAACTGTTCGAGCGCATATTATGCAACCTTCTATCGGCGGAATTGCAAGAACGGCACGGCCTCTCAAACCGGCAGTTCGGCTTTAGAAAGCAGCGTAGTACATTAGACGCAATTTCAATGGTGGTGCACTCAGCCCGCAGCGCCACAGCTGGAAGAAGATGGCGTGGTGGTAGTAAGGAGTATTGCCTGGTTACGACGATTGACGTGAAAAACGCATTTAACTCCGCTCGCTGGGAAAAGATACTCCAAGCACTCACACACGTCTTGGTATATCTAAGTATCTGGTGAAACTGGTAGCCAGCTACTTAGAGAACCGTATTCTGCTTTACGACACATCAGATGGGAGGCAAACATACGGAGTCACAGGCGGCGTGCCACAGGGCTTAGTTATAGGGCCGATTCTGTGGAACGTGATGTATGACAGAGTTCTTAGGTTATGCAGATGACATCGCGATCGTCGCAGTAGCCAAAAAACTGGAGGACGTTCAGTATAGAACCAACGACGCTATATTGCGGATGACCGATTGGCTAGAGGACAACGGGTTGATAAAAACCGAAGTGGTCCGTGGAAACGTGTGGAAACTGCCAAAATTAGAGTCGGAGACTAGCACATCATATCGAAGGATGCCATAAAGTACCTGGGGGTTATGCTGGACCATAGGCTTAACTTTTAAAGCCACCTATCGTACGTGGAGGAAAAGACCACCAAAGCAACGAATGCCTTGGCTGGAATTATGGCGAACATTGGTGGACCTCGACAGCGTAGCAGATGGCTGATCTGCAACGATCATAATGTACGCAGCACCGATATGGGCCCCTGCAATGACCGTGCCCATCATACAGCAGCGGATGCAAAAGCGCGTACAGGAGGTGTGCCCTCCGAATCACCTGCAGTTTCCGGACTGTGTCGGAGGACACGGCGCTACTCTTAGCAGGAATGGTGCCGCTTGACCTGTTAGCGATGAAAAGCAGTGAAGCAGATGAGCATCGACGAGAGAGGACGATGACGCAATGGCAGGCGAGGTGGAGTACTACCACCAACGGCAGCTGGACAAGAAAACTAATTGCGGACATAAAGCCGTGGTTGGGTAGACAGCACGGACAAACCGTCTTTTACCTATCACAGCTACTGACCGCACATGGATGCTTCAAATCTTGTCTCTATAGATTTAAGCATGAGACAGATCCGTTTTGTACACACTGTACGCGGACCATAGAAGACACAGAACATATATTCTTTGTCTGTCCTAGATTCGCTGCCGAACGGGAAGAGCTATGCCTAGGTATTGGGAGGCCATTCACAGTAACTGACTTGAAGGACGTCCTCAGCTCGCAAAACAATTGGAATGCAATAAGCACCATGGCTGCAGAGGTTCTAAAATCCTTGCGTCGCGCTGAACGACAGCGAAATTCGACTTCTATATCTAGGGGTTGATAGGAATCTAGTGGCCGCCTTCGTGCCAACTCCCCCTTGTGAAGTAATACTTAGCCGTGGTTCCGCAAGAGGGAAACGGAGAGTAGGGGTGGTTTTAGTAGGTGAGGAACTCCAAGTCCCACACTTAAAGGCTTTCAATGCTTTCCCCCCATAATGAAAAAAAAAAAAAAAAAAAAACACAACTTAGTTACTCCGGATCATCATCCTTTTCTTCGGAAGTGCGCAACACACCCCATCGCTAACAGAATTCCGGCACGAGGATCTAAGAGCACAGAATCCCCTCTAGTTATCTTTCCCTCTTTTCATACTAGCAGCCAGTCGCCCATCAAGGATATCACGAGCACTCACGGCTCCCACCCGTAATATAAGTTAGAACTAAGAATATATTAGATTAGATTAGAAATACAGTGAAGACTCGATTGATCCACCACTCGTGTTCTTTGTGGGAGGACTCAAGGGAAATTCGTGTATAGCAACCAAATCAAATTTCTGTGACCCCTATATCAAGTACCAAGTATCGTTACAGTTGGCGCCCGAGCAGGGATCGTTACATAATGACTTTCAGCTGCATAGTGCTTAGGTTAGGTTAGGTTGAGATGGCTAGGGACAGTAAGACTGTCCCTACACTTAGGCCAAGATAGGCCCATTGCGATACCATATAATTCCCTATTTAAGCCAGGGGCGGTTCCTCCCGAATGAACCATTGTGACAACGTTGAGAATTTCAGTAGAGACGGAATCTCTATCTCGGACACTTCCGAGAGATTGAGTAGAAAGTGGTGGCCAAGAGTTTTGAGTCTCCTTCTACTAAGAGCTGGGCAATGGCAAAGAAGATGCAGTAATGTCTCCTCCTCTTCCTCACAGTTGTACCTTCTACAGAAGTCGTTGTGAGCGACGCCCAAGCGTGCTGCATGCCTGCCGATTAGGCAGTGACCCGTTAGGGCCCCAACCAGAAGTGAGATGTTCGCTTCAGGTTAAACGAGGGCCACGTGACCCTAGCTGCAGCGCAAACCGGAAGGTTATTCCATCGTTCCGTAGCCAGGCGCCAGTTTTCATTACTTGTGATTAGCTTGTATGTGGCTAAGGGCATCCCTATCAAACTCTTCTCCGGGAGAAGCTGAGTGGTAGTACCCTGTCTTGCCAGTTTGTCGGCTGACTCGTTACCCCCAATGTTGCGGTGTCCAGGTACCCAGATGAGGTGGATACGGAGATGCTGAGCGATCGCATTTAAGGATCTAAGAGCCCTTAGAGCGGCTTGACTATCTGAGTAAATGTATATGTTCCCTTCTTCGATCATAAGTGTGCTAAGGTATTTGGATGGCCACAAATTCAGCTTGGTACACACTGCAATGATCAGGGAGACGGAATGAAATTTCCATATTAAAGTCGGTGGAAAAAACTCCCCCGTCCTACTTTGTCATCGAGCTTAGATCCATCAGTGTAGATATTGATGGCATTTGCTTTACTGTGGGGCAAGTTATCCCAGTCGCGTCTACTAGGGATAAGACGTCATAAAATTGCATAGTGCTTATATGGGGATAAAAATGAGTTTGAAAATCGAGCTCAAGTCAATCTTAGGAATGATTATGTTTGAATATCGAGCTCAATTTCATGTCGGGTATTCTTAAACCAAGCCGATTTCGAGATCAAATCCATTATGAGTATCAGACCTTCTTGATTTAATGCTTGCCTTGAGATGGCCATCGTTTCGGCTTGAGTTAAGTACGCAAATATCGGATTTGGTTTTCTGTACAGTTCTGTATAAGTTAAAGTCGGCTCTAACCGACTTCGATATACCCCTTACTCATGGAAAGAAATGTTCGAAAATGATTCCTTCTGCCTGTTACATACATTTACACGACTTTAGTGGACCCTTTTTACTTTACGAGGAATGGGTATACACACCTGATCATATTAATAGGTACACACCGGAATTTTTTAATTATAGATGGTTTTTTCGTACTTTGAGTGTTGTGAACTTTTTAATTTTTGATTTTTTGTTGTTGTCAATGTCTGGCCACACTGTGACAAAGAGTTGAAAGAGGGGCTGCCCCTTTTATCAAAGCTTTTCTATAAATTGCGAGTCCACCACACATTTCGCCTGATCATAATAATAGGTACAGTCTCCGTTTCTCACAAGTATCAAGTGAATAATTTTGTAATCAGTGATCTTTTGGTAACTAAAGGTAAATTAAGTATAGCTCCTGTCAGAAAAAATGGGTCGAAATTCTCATTGTACCAAAGAAGAAGCTCAATTGGTTCTTAGTCTGAGAAAAGAAGGTAAATCTTTACGAGCTATCGCAAAATTAATGAACAGGTCTCATAATTTTGTTAAAAATGCATTAGAAAGAAAAAACCAAGACAGGAAACCCTTGTAAGGCCACAAAAAACAACAGAAACCCTTGACCACTACATAGTAACTTGGAGTAAAAAGGACCCATTTAAGTCATCGAAGGCTATTGCAGCCGAAATTGGGAATTCAGTTAGTGCTCCAACTATCCGAAGACGACTACAAGATGCCAACGTACCAGGAAGAATTGCCAGAAAAGTCCCACTTATGCGCAAAAAAAATATCATCATGAGGCTAACTTTTGCAAGGGACCACAAAGATTGGGTAGGATGCACCGGGGAGAAAAAATGGTGAAACATATTATGGAGCGATGAATCCAAGTTTAATTTGTTTTGTTCGACGCCCTAATGGAAAGGAATTCCATCCACGGTTTACAAAAAAAAACAGTCAAACATGGAGGTGGCAATATAATGGTATGGGGTTGCTTCTCCTGGTACGGCGTAGGTCCAATTTATCAGACTACGTAC
Organism: Lordiphosa magnipectinata; assembly: GCA_037044535.1. Lineage (NCBI taxonomy): Eukaryota > Metazoa > Arthropoda > Insecta > Diptera > Drosophilidae > Lordiphosa > Lordiphosa magnipectinata. The sequence goes on from JBAMBO010001257.1 coordinate 53,624, forward strand.
AAAATGAATGCTGAAGAGTACAAATCCATAGTGGAAACAGTTATGGTACCGTATGCTGAGGAAAATATGCCATTACGTTGGGTATTTCAGCAAGATAATGATCCTAAACACACATCAAGGCTGTTATCTAAATTTTTCAAGGACCAAAAAGTTGACCTTCTGAAGTGGCCAAGCCAATCCCCCGACCTTAACCCCATTGAAAACTTGTGGGGAGACTTAAAAAAGAAATTGCCAAAGCATTCATTTTCAAATAAACAAAAATTATGGGAAGGTGTCCAAAAACTGTGGTATGAGACACCAGTAGAGACCCGCTCTAGGCTCTTATTAAAAGTATGCCAAAAAGAATAGCAGTAGTGGCCAAAAATAGAGGTGGATACACTGGATACTAAGTTAGGAAATACTAATTTACCTAAAAAAAGAACACAAAATGGAAATTAACATTTTTTTTCTTACCAACACATGAAGTGTACCTATTATTATGATCAAACTGAAAACGTATCTGAAACACAAAATGATCTCTTTTATGTTATATTATTATTCTATGCTACAATTAAGTTTATTTTATTAAAAACAAATAGTTTAAGAACCAATGAGAACAAATTTTAAGTTTGAAACAATGAATAAAACTGTTTTCTGTTACCTTAAAGTCAGAGTTGATGTGTGTACCTATTAATATGATCAGGTGTGTAAAAAGAGCTAGTTTTCTATACAGTACCTTAGTTTCTATTCTTAAATTTTGTTTAGGTAATATATAAGTTTCGCTTTGTGGTCCAGTTTTGGTGGGAAAACAATTTGTTTCTAACCGATTTTAAAATCTTATTCAGATGACGACTAAAACATACAAACAGTCATGATAAAATTTAATACACAACCAAAAAGCAACAGTTGAGTAAGCTAAGAATATGAGCTTAATATAAACATAAAAGCGAGGTCCATTCCAATAAACATGCCACAGTCAAACACACAAACACACACACACACACAGAGAGACAAACACAAAGCGTTTACAAAACAAAAGCAAATTCTACATTTTCAATGAATTTGTATTTAAATATATAAATATATTTACAAGTGGAAACATTCAATTCATTATGCTTCAATCAATCAATCAATCAGAATTCTGTGTTGTATTTTACATAAAATTTATTCTTCGTTTTTGTTGTTGTTTTCTTCTGTATTTGTTGCCCTCTTTGAGAATTGATTTGGTTTCGGTTTCGGTTTTACTTTGTTTATATAGCCATAACTCGTGCCAGCTGGGGTTTACAATGTTGTTGTTGTGGGGGTTTCATTATGATATATATATATATATATATATATATTTGTAGATATGTTGTTCAAAGAGAAATGCTAATCGGTTTAGATATCAAAGGAGCCACTAAATGCTAGGCTTAGGCGTAAGTTATTTATTTATATATATATTATTTTTTTTAAAATCATCAAATAAAAGCAAAATGCAAACAAGTCAAGAATCTAAACGGAAAAGAAAAGAAAGGAAATTGGAGTAGAATTAACTGAGGCATAAAATGTTTAGTGTAATGTTTTCTGAATAACGTTCCTAACGCTCTGTTAAAAGTTGTTGAAACATTTGACAATATTCAAACAATTAATACATTTTGCTTGTATGTACATAAGGAGGTGGGTGAAAGTTGTGTGTGTGTGTGTGTGTGTGTATTTTGGGTATGGCTAAATTACACTATCTTCATTTAAGAGATTCAGGGATTTATGCAAAAACCAAACATTTGCTAAGCGAAAGCCAAACAGAGAAATGGAAATGGAAAAATTTGTTTACAAGGACACCGAGCAGAGTTGAGAGCAGAGAGGAGGGGAAAAAAACACAACAAAACAAATCACAAAACAAAAGTGAAAAAGGAAAAGCATAACAAACACAAAAAATATGAAAGAGAAAGCTTTACAATACATTTTCTGTATTTTTGTTTTTTTTGTTTAATATGGAAAGGCATTTACAATGTAACTTAGTGGCAAAAAAAAAAAAAAACCTGGCTATATTACACTTTAGGGCTGGGGGTGTGTGGGGGGAGTAACTGTACAAGGGTTGGAACTTAACTAAGTAGAGTTGCTGTTTGTTCATTTACCATTTGTGATACGAGCTGAAGTAGATAGATGGTGGTTTGGTGGTGATGGTGGGGTTTAGGCTGCGAATTGTTTTTATAAAGCAAGTCCAGGCGAGTGAGAGAAAGTTTTCTTTTTGCAGTTTAAATAGAGAGACTTTATTTTTCACTTTTCTTTTGTTGTTGTTGTTGTTGTTCTTAGCTGGCTGTTTAGTGACTAATAACTTTTGCCTGTATATATATATATATATATATATATATATATAGTAGAGAGAGCATCATAGCGTATACATTCAGATCGCTTAATTAAAACATTTACCTTGCCTGGGGTGGTTTGGGGGATGCTTCTTCGCTTACTTTGACTTAGTATCGGTTTTTTTTTGTAAAGATTCTACAAATTTAGTTTTACAGTTCACATAATTTTTTTAGGGTATAAGTATAACGTTGTGTACTCTGTACAAAGTGTGTGTTTAAGTGTACGAAATCAAGGTATAATGTATTTATCACCCATCTGACAGGAGTTACACAGCTAGAAAGCATTTATCAAATTTAAGTTTCAGTTGATTTAAAATGATTCTCTTTCGTTTTGTTTAGGTTTTAGCACTTCGTTATTGTGTTTTTGTTTTTGTTTTTTTGGTTTACTTATAAATGTAGGTGGGCTCCACAATACAATTTTAGCGCTTTTTTTTTTAACAGTTACAAACACAGCACTAACAATGGCATACACAACTTTTGGTAGTTAACACTATGCAACAGATTGCCAATGCATTTTTAAGGTGAACCACATACAATTTCTAACCGACTCATGCAAGTTTTGTTCCTAGTTATGATGAATGAAATCAAATTTCGTTTCTTAAGTTTCAGTGAAAGATTTTGTTGAAGGCCTACTCTCAGATGAGATACAATTTTAGTTTAATTCATATGAATTGAAGTATTTTTGAACAATTTTGAAGTGTAAAAAATTTTCCGATTTTTTTTCATTTCATTTGTATTGATGTGTACGTAAGACGGTCGACGGCAGCGGCCCGCAGACCGAGTATGTCACAAACGGGGGTGGAAAGGCATACACTGTTTGTGAGGGTCATAAAAAAATGAGATCGGCGGTGTTCGCATTGATATGTTTCCAATCAATGAGCTGCAAAGAGCTGCACTTTGCAGCTGTCGCTGCAAATATCCAGATTGAGGCAATACATTCGACGGGATCGTCGGGTACAATTGCAACAATAGAGCAAAGTTCGGGAAAAAATGTTTGAAGTTTTTCGATTTCTTGAGCTGTAGTGCCTCGAATGCAGTCTGGGCTTTTTCAACTCTGGGTTCTCACAGCTCAAGTCCTTATAAACTTTTGCAGCTTCTACAATATTTTGAACCGTGTGCTTGGTACGATGGAATCAAACCCTCTAGAGCAGAGATGGGCATGCACACATATCGACACACTTTTCACACGCATACAAGCACAATTTGCGTGCGCCCCATTCGTGTTCTATAAATAGCTTTCAATGTTTATAGCGTACGTGTGATTTTGTGCAGTCGGCCGCGGCAGAGCTCCTATGCACACGAGGCAGCGCGCTGCCTCGTGTGCATTGGAACTTCGCGACGCGCCCATCTCTGCTCTAGAGCCAGAATGTCAAGAAATTTTACTTTGAATCTCAAACCCAAAAAAAAATCATGAAATCCACAAAAGGGTAGTAAAAAAGTTCAATATGTCCTTAAGAGCCTGTACCATCTTACATCGAAATCGACAATGTGAGAAAAATTAGCGAAAGCATCCCTAAAGCGTTATGTTGTTGCTGTTTTTTTGGCGACCATTTAAGCCAGGTAATTTTGAACTCAATTAATTAAGAGTTGTTCCTAGCATGTTTCGGATGTCCTAAACTTTGAAGGCTTTTGAGATACATAAACTTGACGAATGACTGAAACAATGAGTATAGAATGCAAAAGGTTGTTTTTCGCATATCAATGCTTGGGCACCATTTTGGTTGCCTGAAAAGTAGGTAAGACCCTCAGTCGTACTCTTGTCCGCGAAGATAAATAGATTAGAAGAATCAAAATATTTTCCAGCTTTTTCAGAAATTTTTGATAACGAGATTGTCTATATTTGGTGATTTTAGATATTTGTGTTCTTAGGGGGATTCTGCCCCTATAGCCAGTTCTTGGCTCTGAGCTGAAAGGTACAGCTCGTAAGCCGTGAGCCATCAACCGGCTCTGGGCTAGTGAGCCACAGACTTTGTAAGTACGTGAGTTATTTAAATCTATTTACGAAAAAATACCAAATAGGATAACAAGTAGTAATAATCAGCGATGGGCATGAAATTAGAGTTTGGGAGCAGCCCGTCTGTGTTCGCGTCTTGTAGGCGCCGTGCTCCGACTCGCATTGACTTTGTTGTTGTTCACAATTTGAAGCGAGTTAATTTGAGATGCAGTTTATTATTGCCGAAAAAAATCTCGGAGCATTGGGAGCAAGGGCTTGCCCACCGCTGGTAATAATAAAAAACGTTAGTGCCAATGTCATAAACAATGCATAAGCGCAATTCGCAGCTAAGGGATCTCCATGGAGAGAGCCGAAAAAAGACGGAGCGCGTATTCCGAACTCTATGTAGAGTTCAGACATTCCTGAGCAGTTAACATTTCGTAGATCCAATCGTTATTGTTTGGAGCCCGTGAGCCGTTCAGCTGTTTTGTTTTGAATGCATCAAATAGATCCGCCCGGATCGGATGACTATGGCATATAGCTGCCATAGGAACTATCGGTCGAAAAAGTAGTTTTAGTTAGAAAAACTTTTTTGTCTTCAACGCGAACTTTCCCAAACCTCGTATTTATCAGTTTTCTATGCTTTTACACAATTCCACCAAGTTTGATGAAAATCGGCCAACTATATAGTATAGTTGCCATACAAAATATAGTTCTGATAAAAAAAGTCTTAGTTGGAAAACATTTTTTGTTTTCAATGCTATCACTCCCAAACTTATTACTGAGCAATATTATTTGCTACCATACAATTCTGCCAAGTTTGATCCAAATCGGATGACTATAGCATTTAGCTGTCATACACAGAGAAAACTAAATTGGCTGCACGGCGCGTGTAGAAACGTCAAAGCTAAACGAAACGTGTTGCGCCCTGCTAAATTGCACAAGTAAAATGTAGAATTCAGAAAGCTACACGCCACGTGCAGAAAAGCTACACGTAACTAAGTCTACAAGAAATTAGATCAGATTATTTCCAAATAATTTCTACATTTTTCATGCAGCAATCTGAGTACCACACGAACGTGTAGGTTTTCTACACGCGGCGTGTGGATATTGAAATATTACACGCGCGTGTGTGAATTCAACACGAAAAATGTAGCTCTAAATCAGTATTGAATTTTTACATTTTTCGTTTAGAAAACTGATCTCCACACGCGTTGTGGTGGCCCTCTTCTGCCCTGAGATGATGCGCATTGCGAAAAAATTGAGCAGCGCTCACGCGTATATAAACAAAATTAAATAAATAAAAAAAGAGCAGTCATTTTTTTTTTTGTGTAAGAGAAATTGTAGGATTCCTACACGTTTTGAGCTGGATTTTCAACCTATAACGTTTGTGTAGCTTTTCTACACGTCGCGTTTAGCTTTCTCATTTCGAAACGCGGCGTGCAGAAAAGCTACACGCCACGTGTTGAAATGAGAAAGCTACACGTGGCATGCAGAAAAGCTACACGTTACGTGTGGGATTTCAATATCTTGCAGAAAAGCTACACAAACGTTATTGGTTGAAAATCCCGGTCAAAATGTGTAGAAATCCCACATTTTCGTGTAGCTTTTGCATATTTTTTTTTCTCTGTGTAGGATTAATCGGTCGAAAAAGTAATTCAGAGAAAAACTTTATTGTTATCAATGGTAGCGTCTTTAAGCTTTCCAGTTATGAATATTATCGGTTTCCGCACAATTTCGGAAAATTTGGTCAAAATCTGATGAATATATCGTATAGCTGCTATATAACAAACTGGCAAGCAAATGGTCAAAGTAGTGGCGCCTTCTATTGCTGAGTTTGGGAAACTCCTCAGCTAAGAATGTTCGACGAAAATCATTTAAAACGTTAATTTATATAAATTATACTAGCTGCAAGGGTATATAAACTTCGGTCGAGCCGATGTTAGCATTCCTCTATTTTTTCTATAATTTAAATTCAGTCGATCCCAAAAAGGTAACTTGACATTCAACTGTTCAAAGTATAACAAGGCCCGCAGCCTATTTACATAGACTCCACAAATGTGCTGTTAAGCGTAACATTAACTGTTTAGCGCAACTGTAATTCTTAGCTGCAAGCATGCAAAATGTTAAGTGTGGCGAAATCATTAATTCTGCATTTCTTTATCCAACAACACCAACAACTTTATTCAATTTATTGTGAGGAATGGTCATTACTCACAGACAGCAGGGTATGGAGCGAAAGGGGAAATGCGGCGATCGAAAGTGGAAGTGCGGTGAATTCGCTGCACGAAGGGGAGTCAAGTCGGATTCAGGGGACAGGGGAAATGAACGAATGAATGAATGATGAGAGGCCATGGGATTAGCAGAACGACAGACAGCGGGTGCGCACGCAGCAGTTAAACGAAAGGATCCGTTTAGTTTGGAGCAAAGGCTAGTTGTCGCAGTCGCTCCAATTAGCTGAAGGGGCAATATTGCGGACATAAGTCGAAAGAGCGCTGTTGCTAGGCAGAGGAAAGTGCCGTATGGAAGGTCTTGGAGTCTCGAAAGTTCTAGAAGAAGACAAGGCGTCGCTGACCAGAGAGAAGGAAGTCAATGTGAATCGGAATTTAAGCGAGTGCGGATCGAATCGTGAAAGTACAAGTGCGGCGAAACGGAGTACCCAAAAGTACTACTGACTGAACAGGATACGGAGTTGTCCTCGTGGAAGGACTTGAACAGTATACAGGACAGGATGGCGGAAGGATATAGACTATCATCGAGAAAGGTAGCTGTGCCTGAGCATAGCCTGCATTTTTTTTCGGGTCAAAAAGGACTCGTTACATTATGTATGAAACTATTCATTACCCTTCAGTACGGCTCAGTACTGAATCAAGGCCTGGTACTGAAATTATGGCTGCCTTTACAGGCATTAACGCATACGTCATGATCTTCTCTTCTTTCAGGCATGATTTTAGTACTTCATGGGTAGTACTGAATACAGTACTGAAATCAGACATGAATTGGAGCAACTCCTACTTTTCAGGTCTGACAAATTCAGTACTGAGACGTAAAACTGCAGCGTACTTTGCATTTTCGTAGAGGCCTTTAGTCTGCAAGGCCTAAGGAAGTAACGAAAAATTTAAATACCAATACAATTACTTTAATGTAATGAAATAGCTTTAGCTAGTTTTTGAAATTTTAAAAGTAATTGTAATGGTAATTAAATTATAACTTTTGATTATCCAAAAGGTCGTAATGGTAATGTTAAGGAATCTCACCATAAGTTGTCAGTGAAGATTTGATCTACAGTCAGTTTGGTTACCCTTAATGCATTTGCTTCGTTTCCAAATCCATGTTGCATAGTGTATTTAGGATTTGTTTTTTGGTTTCTTTTTTTGTTGGATTCTTTTGGCTTAAAAACACATTTAAACATTTCAACAACAAACTACTTTATATATATTTTTGTTTTTTTTTTATTGTTTCTTTTTGTTTTGGCGCTTTTTGGGCTTACTAAATATCATAAAGTTAATAACATTTAAAACACACACATATATATATATATATATATAATTTATTAAACTCTGTTTTCGCTACAAATTTTTGCTCTAATAACATTTATAAAGTTTTTTTTGTTTTTATTTGGTTTTGTCCCCATCTATAAACTAGTTAATAACGTTAAGCTGAGTCAGTTGCCCCCCTCCCGTTTTTGGGGGGTGGGCAACTTTCGCTAATTATTTATTGTATCTTCAATTCAATACGCAAGCGGCATATTCGGTATGTTTTTGGGAGAAGTTTTAAAAATTCGTTATGTTGAGTTACTCATAGACACGCACAATTTTAGTTTAGTTAGTTTGGTTAGTTTGCTTAAAACTCTATTGTTTGGTGCTTTGTTCTTACTGTGTTCTTCGCTCTGGGCAATTGAATTGCTCCGAAGACATTGGAAAAATGGTGAACGAAAAGATCTTTTTTTGAGCAACTCCTTGCTTAATTCAAAGTATTCATGTATTTTGTTTTTGGACTAAGTACTACCAACATCGAAAAATCAAGTATATATATAGTACATCTGGTGATCAGAATGGCAAAGTACAAAACCAAAAAAAGAAAAGAGACGGAAAACAAATAAATAGATAATGAATTAACAAAGAACACATTTAGCCATTTTGTATGGTTAGTCAAATGGAAATCAGGGAAAATATAGAAAATTAAGTGAATCGATTAGCTACTACAAATTGTAGGGGTATGTAATGTTGTGGGAGAAAAAAAAGAAAGATAAAGGTGACTTTATATATAGATATATATTTAATTAATATATATATATGTTTTTATATATAGCATTGAAAGCTGCACTTTGTGAAAGCTGAAAAGTTGTGTTGGAAAACTGCAAAATGCTTAAGCTATTTAAATGTTTTGCATATTTGTTTTGTATTTTTCTCTGCTTCTTCTTCATCTTCATCATCTCAATATATGTGAATAACGAAATAGTTTTATACCGGAGTTTTGGGTAATTTCCGTCTAGTTGGCGATGCTGGTGATTTGTCTGTGTTGGTTTCGGGTTCTGTTTTTTTTTTGATCAAAGTGGTGAATGGATAAGAAAACGAGAGCAACAAATGAAAAAGTTTAGGTAAATGTCAACACACGAACAGACACGAACAGTTAAATATGGTATTTACATTTAAAAAACAAGTGAGAGAGAGAGAGAGAGAGAGACAAGCTTGAACTTACCCGCTATAAGTCCCAGGCCCACTGGACCATCACCCGAACGTCGTGGACCACTCGAACCGCCGCTATTGCCGGGCGGCAAATTCTCATCAAATAGATCACACATACGAAAATCGGTGGCATGTTCCACCAAAAGTTCCACAATATCCCCAGTGCGATCCATGATGGAGCAAACCTCCTCAAAACTGCGATCGATTAGAGACATGCCATTCCATTCGAGAATCTGGAGAAGGAGGATGAAATGGAAATCATTAAACACATTTGTTTTTGACTAACCAAAGGTAATTCATAGTTGGATTCGACCAATAGCTGGAGCAGCTGACCGGTTTTGGTAATGTCAAGGCTAGGTCCTTCGAGCCGGATCATATGCTGAACCAAATTTGAGCCTCAAACACACACCTGAAACCCTGTTCACAAAATAAGTTGACTTCAACTCAAAACAAGTACAAAATGTTCCCAATTTAATGAGGAAAAATGTTCTTAAAATAAATAAAGTTCAGCTTGATCGAAGAAAAATTGTATTTGAAGTGAGAACATTGTACTGCAAATGAGAAAATTCGCTCTTACACTGTTTATCACAATGTTTCTGTTCATCTTGAGTCAAAAGTTCTTTAATTTTTTCCCCAGTGTAAACTGAACTTAAAGAACTTGCATAATTCTCTAAACGTTTTGACCAGAAAAGGGCAATTGTATGGTTATTCAAAGTTCAAAGTAATGAATGAGGTCCATACGCTGCTTTCGCTTCAAGAAAAGAAGGCCGAATATTTAACGGTTTGCAGCCATAATGTGATGAGTTGGTTAGTAAAATTCATTTGGAGTCACCTCCCACACGTCGGTCGGAGCCTGAAGTTGTAATAGTGCCACCTCCCGATTGTGACAAAGTCGACTGATCCCCCTTCATCGCTGCCAGTCTCGCCTCAGTGTCAAGACTTGTCGCCGACCATTTCCTTGTCCGCTTCACCAGCTAGTATGCTTGGTTTGTCTTCGTTGCCTCCCTCCCCAAGACAAGAAGTTATTAATAATTTTCTAAATAAACCTCCAAACCGTAGACTTGTTAGTTCTTCAATAGTACCAACTGAACCAGATGAAGGTGCTTCCCTTTCTTCACAGCCTCCCCTTCTTACTGTTATAGCACCTCGCAAAACAGTTTTTGTGTCTAGGTTGTCCCCTGAAACTACTTGCGAGAAAATTGCCGCCTATATTGCTAGCAAATCCTCAGCAAGTGTTTCGATTTCAAAGTTTAATTTTTCCCAGCCTCGTGATGTAGCTTCCTTCAACATAAGTGTTCCAGCTGAAGCATTTCCATTCATATGTGACCCAGAATTTTGGCTGCCAGTTATGATTGTTCATGAGTTTAGGCAAAAAAATCGAGTTAGGCCAGTGCCCGTCAGCTTGCCCTCAAATGTAGGGTTCAGCTCTAATAGGTTTTTAAAAAACTAGTGGTGTCCCTCAGTCCTTAGAATGTTAAGGGTCTGTTATCCAAACTTTCTACCTTGTTCTTGGATAGTGTTTCATTTGAGTTTGACATTATTGCAATCTCAGAGACTTGGATCAATCTCTGATTGTGAAATTTTGTGAAATGATTTTTTTTATCTATCGACATGATCGACCTACTCGCAGAGGTGGAGGTGTACTGATCGCAGTCAAAACTAACCACAGTTCGGAATTAATTCCATTAAATCTGCCTGATGATGTTGAATTTGTTGCCCTAAAGGTATCTTTTCCTTCCTCTTCTTTATATATCACTTGTTCTTATATCTCTCCTTCTTCCGATATTCAAGTTTATGTGCATCATATAGCTTGTATAAAAGATGTTTGTGCCCAATTAATGGTTGTTGTAGGCGATTTCAACTTCAGCCAAACATCGCTTAAAGGGTCAACTTATCTTGTTCCTTCAACACAGCATGACTTCTTAGATCATCTGTTTGATGTATCCTTGTTTCAAATTAATACAATTCCAAACCATCTAAATAAATTCTGGGTCTTGTCTTTGTCGCTGACAGTACTAATGCCGTAGTCTCTAGGTCTACCCCTCTATCACTTCCTGAAAATTCTTACCATCCTACAATTGAAATCTCCCTTTTCAGTTTCTGGACCTACCTCTTCAACAGGAAACTTTTCTTTACTAAATCAACTTATTTGTGCAACAGACTGGACTCTTTTGTACAATGCGCTTGATTTAAACTTTGCTTTTACCTTTTTCTATGATTCCATTAATTCTCTTTTAGTTATTTGTATTCCTAATAGCACTCCCTCTCCAGCGTCCATTAATCCTCCTTGGTACTGTCTAAAATATTAAGTCTAAATGCTTCAAAATGTATAAACGTACTGGATCTGTCGTTGACTTTTCTCAATACTCAATTGCTAGATTGAACTTTAAACTTTTCAATTCTGAATGCTATAAGAAATATCTTGCCCGATGCAAAATTCAATTTGCAGAGGACCTTAAACAATTCTATAGCAGCTTTGTCAACTCTAAATGTACACAGAAAAAAAAATGCTGGGAATTTTTTAAGCCTAAAAAGTGTGATTTGATCCCGACAGTAGGATTAAATTTGAAAGTACGAGTGGGCATTTATCATTCCGAAAAGGATTGTTTTATGTACGATTCGTACGTAACAACCAATTGAGAGAGTGAGAGAGCGCACAAACTGAGAGCTAAAGCGAATTTCCTCTCTTTGCTTCTCTCGTCGTTGTTCGATCTCCTTTTGCAGCATAGGCCGCTTGTCGGCTTGCCTGCATTCTTTATTTGACGATTATTCGACGCAGTTCAAGTAACAAAAGTGTGAAGTGAAAGTGAAAAAGTTAAATAGGAAAAACTGAAAAACAAAAACGGTGAAATGGCCGATGAACCATTAAAACTATGGTGCGAAAGCAAGAACCTGCACCATGTTGTGGAGAATTTGGCAGGTGAGTGTAAAGTGTATTGTGTAAAGTGTTGCAATCGCTGCGGCGGTGTATGTGTGTTTGTTTGTATGAATGTGTGTATATGATAGCGGGTAAGAATGCGCATTACTCAATTTTTTTCAGTTTTGTGACTGTGTGTACATGCAAACGTTAGTTTGGTGTTTAATGCGCTCTTCTAATTTTCGGCTTATGTGTGAAGACATACATATGTACATTAGGGCGGGTCAATTTGTATGGAGCGAAAAAAACGTGGTAAGCGTATAGCAGATTCGGAATCTGCGATGAATTCTAAGAAAATTTCACGAAGAAACCCCATGTCTAAAATGAATTCCTAGCCCCCGCTGCGAAGCATGAAAATTTAAGGTTACAGTATATTTTGGTATATTGAGCTTTGTACGGGTTTTTTTTTTTAAAATAATACATTTTGTAAAGATATTATATTTTATTCTGATTCATTTTTTTATAATATAATTTATAAATATTTTTGTTTTTAAATTAACCAACAAATTTTTTTTAATTAAATTTTTTTTAATAACAATAACGAAAACACGCCATACACTGATGAAGTGGAAACCAAAAGTCTATAGATTTTTGACAATAAAAGATATCGGTATGCAATTTGAAATATATATTCAATATAATTTGGAAATTTAAGGTATTCAAAAAAAAGTGGGCGTGGCACGAAAGAAGGCGTAAAATACATTAGATGCCGTTTTTCTTTATATCTAAAAATTTACCAAATTAATGAAAGCAATGTTAAGTCACAATACAAAACGCTTATGTAATTGTTTAATTTTCACTAATTTCATACATTTATTCAACTTAATATTTAATATGAATAAAGTCAATTTTTAAAGGCTTGCTTCGACTCGATTTGTGGATATTTTAAACGACTTTCTACAGCTCTTTTTAAAGACATTGGGTTTACCGATGAAAATGTCGAAGAAATTATTATGGATAAATCCAAAGTGGGTCGAGAAAAAATAAAATTCAGAGAATATATTCGTCGCATAAAGAAAAATGATTTAGCTTTACAATCTTTTTCATTCGATGGAAGAAAAAATGATGCTTTGACCCGAAGAGAAATTGATGGAAAATACAACCCGAGGGTTCAAAAGGAGTCGCATATTGTGATTCTTAAGGAACCGCAAAGCAAGTTATTGGGTCACATAAAAGTTGACGCTGAAGACTCCAATACTAAGCAAAAAAAGCTTTGCGAATTCTTCGAGGAAAAAAAATTAAGTCTAGCAGGCTTAATAGGAATTTGCTGTGTTGGAGAACCTACCAATACTGGAATTGAAAATGGAAAAATTCGAAAGTTTAAAGTTTCCTTAAGTAAACCATTAATTGGTTTGATTGTTTGCTACATTTCAACAAACTTCCACTACGCCATTTGTACAATGCCTTAGAAAATTCTAAGACAAGTGTGGACCATCCACTGCTTGTGGCACTTTGGCGAAGTTACTTGAGACATGTGAACAACTTCCGGTAAGCACCAAATTTTAATACAAATTCATCAAATTTAAACCAAACATTTTCTTGCAGACTATACCTCATTTTGAACCCATTTCATTTGGGAATATGCCTCCAACTTTTGAAAGTAAAGATGAAAAAAATCTTTCCACTGACGTTTTTTATCTATATAGAATAGCCAAAGCTGTATCGGAAGGTTCGTGTTCAGAGGATGTCGCCAACATGAAACCGGGAAAAATTGTTCATTCGCGCTAGTTGACAAAAGCAAGCAGAATTTTACTCCTTTATGTCGCTAGTGGTTTAGTAAACAATTTGAAAATTTTGACTAATTTCATTATGAAAGTTTACATACACCAATGTATTTTAATGTCAAGTTTTATAACTCTGTGGTATACGGCAGTAAACTTTTATTTAATTTTATTCGGTCAGCACAGTTCTTCCCGAAAAATCTTCAAGAAATTGTGAACAAAACAATACAAAACAATTAATTTTTTGCCCATACAGAAAATATTTTGTTAGCAATGCTTTTCGATGAAAGAAAATCTGTTCGAGAAAATGCTATTAACAAAATTATGTACAATCGCAAAAATTACAAGATACGAAAAATTATGAGCTCCGGTCTTATAAAAAGAATATAATTAATTTGCAACGAACGAGGTGTGCAATTGTTGACACATGTCGCACGACGCGTAATGCCGCTCAATGTAGATGACGTTATGTCAGTAACTTTAGAAAGTCATTTAAAATATCCACAAATCGAGTCGAAGCAAGACTTTAAAAATTGACTTTATTCATATTTAATATTAAGTTGAATAAATGTATGAAATTAGTGAAAATTAAACAATTACATAAGCGTTTTGTATTGTGACTTAATATTGTTTTCATTAAATTGGTAAATTTTTAGATATAAAGAAAAACGGCATCTAATGTATTTTACGCCTTCTTTCGTGCCACGCCCACTTTTTTTTGAATACCTTAAATTTCCAAATTATATTGAATATATATTTCAAATTGCAAACCGATATCTTTTATTGTCAAAAAGCTATAGACTTTTGGTTTCCACTTCATCAGTGTATGGCGTGTTTTCGTTATTGTTATTAAAAAAAATTTAATTAAAAAAAATTTGTTGGTTAATTTAAAAACAAAAATATTTATAAATTATATTATAAAAAAAATGAATCAGAATAAAATATAATATCTTTACAAAATGTATTATTTAAAAAAAAACGAGAAGGCCAAGCTAACTTCGTCTGTGCCGAAGTTTTTATACCCTTGCAAATGCAAATGTCACAGTTTAAGAACGCTTACATAAAAATCAAAAAATGTTGTAACTAAAACCTATTTTCCGACAGATAAACGTCTGAAAAAAGTTTTTCTCACTAAGACTCAATTTCGGACCGATCGGTCCTATGGCAACGGTCCTATGGCAAGATATAGTCACCCGATGTCGATCAACTTTTTCAAATTAGTTTGAAAGCGTTTAATATTAATAATCACCGACCTTAAGAACGATTTACTTAAAAAAAAAAAGTTTTTTTTCACTAAGACCCATTTTCCGACCGATCGGTCCTATGGCAGCTATAAGATATAGTCATCCGATTTTGTCCAAAATTTGCAAATCTGTTTGAAAGTATATAATATTATTATTGACCGAGTTTAATCACGTTAACATTGGAAACAAAAAAGTTTTTCTCACTAAAACCCATTTTTCGACCTATGGTTCCTATGGCAGCTATAAGATATAGTCAACCGATTTTGACCAAAATTTGCAAATCTGTTTGAAAGTATATAATATTATTAATGACCGAGTTTAATCACGTTAACATTGAAAACAAAAAAGTTTTTCTCACTAAAACCCATTTTTCGACCGATGGTTCCTATGGCAGCTATAAGATATAGTGATCCGATCCGGTCGGTTCCGACATATTAGCAGCGTGCAGTAAAAAGAAGACTCTGTGCAAAATTTCAGCTCGATAGCTTTAAAACTGAGAGACTAGTTTGCGTAGAAACAGACGGACAGACAGACAGACGGACAGACAGACAGACAGACGGACAGACAGACAGACGGACGGACAAAGCTCAATGAACTCAGCTCGTCCCCCTGATCAAGAATATATATAGTTTATGGGGTCGGAAATGAATATTTCTATGCGTTGCAAACTTCTGGGCAAAATTATAATACCCTTTGCAAGGGTATAAAAAACCGTACAAACCTCAATATACCAAAATATACTGCAACCTTAAATTTTCATGCTTCGCAGCGGGGGCTAGGAATTCATTTTAGACATGGAGTTTCTTCGTGAAATTTTCTTAGAATTCATCGCAGATTCCGAATCTGCTATACGCTTATCGCATAAAAAAATTGACCCGCCCTAATGTACATACATATGTAAAACCCGGTGTAGAAGCAATGCTTTGCCTACCTTAAACTCACATATGTATGTATGTATGTGTGTGTATGAAAAATTCGCGCTTTACTCAAATTTTATCTCGCTGGTGACTTTTTTTGCAAAATAAGTGAAAAATTTTAATATTTTTTCTGTGTCAAACAAAACAGCAAAAAAAAAATCAATCTCTACCGAACTAGAATATTATCTCGTATGGAACAAAGTTGAGCTCGAAAATGGGGCACAAATCTATCTCTACCGAAGTAGAATATTATCTCTTATGGGACTAAGTTACGTTCGAAAAGGACTATGAGTTTAAGTTCGGCCAGGCTAAAAGCGGGATCAAAATTTAAAAAATTATCCGTACTTAAATTGTTCCTGTCGGGAATGACTTATGCCATTCCAGGATCAACCCATTTTTATTACCATTTCGGCATGAATTGATCCCGGATATCCCGGAAATCCCGGATATCCCGGAAATCACGGATTTTTTTTTCAGTGTAGTATTGCTAGATACGTCTACAATGTCAAGCGAAGAGAACACATTACGGGGTTTGCTACACAAATCTATGAACTTAATTTTACGTCTTGGACTGATTACAGAAGCATAATACTTCTGCACAGGGTAATTTGCACGAAAGAACCAAGCTATTTATATGATGAATTAAGCTTCAGCACATCAGCTAGAACCAAAAACATAAACATTATACGTCATAAATTAACGTGTTCAGAGCGACAATTTTTCGTTCACACTGTTCGTCTGTGGAATCAATAACCTACACAAATAAAAATAGTTAGTAACGCAACGCAATTTAGGGTCAAACTAAAAGAGTTTTTAATAGGAAACAAATTATAATAACATTTAATTACACAAATCATTGAAATAATAATAAAAATCTGTCTCGCTATATACATATCCTAACACATATGAAGAAGTAGGATTAATGATTTAAATACTATGATCTTTTTTTTTGTATGTGACTAGTGCATTAATGTAAAAGGTTATCCTTGTAGCACTAGGAACTAAGAAATTATAAAATAAATAAATAAAATAAATAAAAAACAGATCTCTGTCTCTTTTCACTAAAAAGTCTCTCTATAATTATATCGGGCGAAATCTCTGACCACTCCCAGCTGTGAGTAGGGGCATAGCTTGCCGGACTGGCTATAAAATCTTCCCCCATCGGGTCAGAGATTTTCCGGTTATTTAATTTTAAGTTTTACGTAAACATTTTTTATATTATTTTTTAAGGTTAAAATAGTTTTACTTAAATTTTAAGAATTTATGAAAATATAGAATTTAATATGAGTTCCTGAATTTGTATTCGCTAATTTTAGCTGAACGGTGAATGCATATTTTGTGTGATGTAAGACATAACGGGCTATGCACTGCCCATCGCTATTTTATAGTGTTTAATTGTTATTTTATTAATTAAAAAAGTTTCGTTTTGAATTTATAAATCCAGGCGCCAAAGTTCAAATTTCAACGGATCAACTGCTCAACAGCGCCCTCTACAGATTTTGTGCCCACCCACTGATCGGTTCACCGTTGA
Source organism: Lordiphosa magnipectinata (assembly GCA_037044535.1). Lineage (NCBI taxonomy): Eukaryota > Metazoa > Arthropoda > Insecta > Diptera > Drosophilidae > Lordiphosa > Lordiphosa magnipectinata. Next base: position 70,899 of record JBAMBO010001257.1, read on the forward strand.
ACGCGCCCTCTATAGATTTTGTTTGAAAGTTGCACCGGCAGCGCAGTCGAAAGCCATTTTGTCAACAGCTGTTAACTATGATGAAATCGTGCTGTTAACGTCGTGAGTGAGTGAAAGAAGAAGAGAAAAGTGGAAATAGTGCAAAAAGTGAAGTTGCTTCCAAAGAAAAGTTAATTTTGTTTGTTTTTTTTTAGTGTATAATTGTTTTTTAAGTGATTGTGTGTGTTTGTTATAGTTTTATCAATGCCTTGGACAATTTGTTGGTTCAGTGGAGCTGCGAGCACCGCTGGTAAGTTGCCTACAAACAAACACACACACATACATGCACACCAATTTACATATTTTGTTGTTGTTTGTTTTGCAGGAGCACCCCCATATATGTGAGAGTGTGGCGGATTAACCAGGTCAGTGATGCGATCCTACATATGTATATAGGTGGATTATGTTGTCCATGCCCTAATTGATGGGTGGGGACAGGCCTACATATTGAGATCGGTTGAGATCGATGCGCTTGATGGTTGTGGGGTGGACAGTGCCGCCCTGCCTGGCGAGTTGTGTTGGGAGCCAGGTGAATCTTATATCTTGTATCTTGTGACAAGTTGTGCAACTTGATTGCTAATTATCTGCAATATTTTAGGTTCTTTTGCAGATGTATAAACTTTATTTGTGACCCTCAAAGCATTGCCTAGAGGAACATCTGATCTCAAGTTGCTAGTAGAATACTCTACCTACCTCTGCAGTCCATTGTAGAGTACAGAAGGCTCTAAGGAACTTGACTCTACGCTTCTCTGTTACTTAGATTAGTTCGCAACGCTCCAAGTGGGAGAAATCTCAAAGCATAAAAGAGCTATCACATCAATATTCTTCACTAAAGTCAAGGATCAGACAGGAAGTTGCTGGAATGTCGCAAAAACATCGCCACCCTTTCCATTTTGCAAGCTAAACTTTCCAATTGTGGCCCTATCTTTAGATTTTGGGGTTTCAAGACAAAGACAAAGCTGAACTCTACTTGCTCTGCTTCAACTTTATTTCGCAGTAACAACGTACTTATTAATCTAAATCATTTTTAATACATTTTTTCAATTTTGAGTTAAACCGCTTACCTTGTCGCCCTGCTGTAGGCCATTCTTCTCAGCTGCTCCGCCGGGCACTGTCCACACAATGTAGGCAAACAATCGTCCATCGGCTCCTGTTTTACCACCCACAACTCGCATGCCAAAGCCACGTGCTGCAAGACAAACATAGACAGTGTCAAATTTAATACACAAAAAGTATAATCTACCCAAAAAAAAAAGAATATAGACAAAATAATCAATAGGGGCAACAAAATCTGTTGAAGCGACAGGCACGTACCACAAGTGGAAAGACAACAGCAACAATTTGCTTTGATTTCATTTGCAGTTTGTACTTGGACTTGTCTGAGATTGGCTTCTGTCTGTCTGTTAAGTTTTCTTAGCAGTTTGTTGAATTTTTTGTGTCTGGGTCTTGAACCCATCAATGGTTATTTGTTGCTAATTAAATGTGATAGGAAAGCTGCTTAGTAACTTTAAATGCAACCCTGCTGCTGTCCACTAATGTCTGTTAAGAGAGATTAGTGTCTAGTGTTGAGCAAGTGAAATCTTTTAGCAAGTTTTTGACAGCCATTGAATGCAACAAAACCTCCTAAATTTCGATGAAAATTTAGAAAACAGCAAATTTTGAACAAAGAGAAGACTTTAACTTTCGCACATGCACATGGTTCTGGACATGAATATTTTGATTTTGAGTGTTAATTAACATAATATAATTAATAACATACCTTTATAATACTTGAATATACTTCTAAGCCCTCCTAAAAGTCCTTCAAACAGGCTCATAATAAATATTAAAAAAAACTAAAGAAAAAAATGTTTATACTCTGTACCAAAGGTACAAAGAGTATATTTAGTTTGTGCAAAAGTATGCAACAGCCAGAAGGAATCATCTCCGACCCCATAAAGTAAATACAGGCTGGTCCATCGAGTGTTTGGAATTGTAACTATTCATAATTTGACTTTAAAAACGTCAAATGTCATTCGGAAAGCAACTAATATTAAATAAAAACTTTGACATTTTACGAAATGGGTCGCTATTCGCTTGAAGAAAGTTGGTAAATATTAAAAAAGTTGATAGTTAGCGACCTTTCTAAATTGTATAATTTGAGTATTGCCGGCTCTAGGTCAAGTAAAACAAACAAATATGTATGATGTTTTCCAATATATTTCTACTATATCGAATGAAATTAGTTTCTCATCGTCGCATATATACACACCAGATCATATTAATAGGTACACACATCAACTCTGACTTTAAGGTAACAGAAAACAGTTTTATTCATTGTTTCAAACTTAAAATTTGTTCTCATTGGTTCTTAAACTATTTGTTTTTAATAGAAATAAACTTAATTGTAACATAGAATAATAATATAACATAAAAGAGATCATTTTGTGTTTCACATACGTTTTCAGTGTGATCATAATAATAGGTACACTTCATGTGTTGTTCTTTTTTTAGGTAAATTAGTATTTCCTAACTTAGTATCCAGTGTATCCACCTCTATTTTTGGCCACTACTGCTATTCTTTTTGGCATACTTTTAATAAGAGACTGGCAGGTCTCTACTGGTGTCTCATACCACACTTTTTGGACACCTTCCCATAATTTTTGTTTATTTGAAAATGAATGCTTTGCCAATTTCTTTTTTAAGTCTCCCCACAAGTTTTCAATGGGGTTAAGGTCGGGGGATTGGCTTGGCCATTTCAGGACGTCAACTTTTTGGTCCTCGAAAAATTTAGATAGCAGCCTTGATGTGTGTTTAGGATCATTATCTTGCTGAAATACCCAACGTAATGGCATATTTTCCTCTGTTTCCAATATGGATTTGTACTCTTCAGCATTCATTTTGTTCGTAGTCTGATAAATTGGACCTACGCCGTACCAGGAGAAGCAACCCCATACCATTATATTGCCACCTGGATGGAATTCCTTTTTATTGCGAACATTCCTTTCACAGTCATTCCCAAACAAATTAATCTTGGTTTCATCGCTCCATAATATGTTTCTCCATTTTTTCTCCCCGGGCATCCTACCCAGTCTTTGCGGTCCCTTGCAAAAGTTTGCCTCATGGTGATATTTTTTTTGCGCATAAGTGGGACTTTTCTGGCAATTCTTCCTGGTAGGTTGGCATCTTGTTGTCGTCTTCGGATAGTTGGAGCACTAACCGAATTCCCAATTTGGGCTGCAATAGCCTTCGATGACTTAAATGGGTCCTTTTTGCTCAAAGTTACTATGTAGTGGTCAAGGGTTTCTGTTGTTTTTTGTGGCCTTCCACGGGTTTCCTGTCTTGGTTTTATAAGACCTGTTCATTAATTTGGCTCGTAAAGATTTGCCTTCTTTTCTCAGACTAAGAACCAATCGAGCTTCTTCTTTAGTACAATGAGAATTTCCACCCATTTTTTCTAAAAAAAAATAATTATTTAATTCTCTGTATTGACAGAAGCTATACTTAATTTACCTTTAGTTACCAAAAGATCACTGATTACAAAATTATTCACTTGATACTTGTGAGAAACGGAGACTGTACCTATTATTATGATCAGGCGAAATGTGTGGTGGACTCGCAATTTATAGAAAAGCTTTGATATACGGGGCAGCCCCTCTGTCAACTCTTTGTCACAGTGTGGTCAGACAATGACAACAACAAAAAACCAAAAATTATAAAGTTGTCAACACTAAAAGTACGAAAAAACCATCTATAATTAAAAAATTCCGGTGTGTACCTATTAATATGATCAGGTGTTTGAATTCAATCGAATTTTTGACGTTGTATGTTGAGTCCACCGTAAGGTTCTTCAAAATTTTGATTACAAATCTACAAAGGCCATGCGACGGTGCACCGACGGACGAGCAAATTGGTCGAAGCGGGGTTCCTTCCTTGTGGATTTTTGGGAGTCCGTATATTGTCATGTGCTCACTCCTTTCGGCCTTTGAAATAAGCTTCAGTTTAAACAGTTTGTCCACCAAAACTGTTATTTTTAGTCTGTAGTCTTGTTGTCGGATCCTGTTTTTTATTTTCTATATGTGCACAAGTCCCCTAAAATGTCTATCATTTTCGTCCCAAACTCATTTTTCTCAAGTGCAACCGTTTTGCTTCCATTGTCAGAAGTTAAGATTCAAATATTGCCATTTTTCTTTAGAAATTTGCTTGTCTGTTCCACCGTGTTCAGTATGGCCCGATCCCTTGTGCTCTGTGTATTCTTAGATTTGAAAACATTTAACAAAAAAAAAAAATGTTCCGAAAACTCAATATGTGGATCAATTCGTGAAGCGTGTTCGTGAAACTGGCATGTTGGTGGATAAACCAACCCTTGTACAAACTCGTGTGGTGCGTTCGACCAAAAACATTGCTGCGGTTGCTGAAAATGGGCTTAAACAACCATCGATCTCAACAATTGAACATTTCGCTTACTTCTTTGATGCAAATTTTGCATAAAGACCTTGCCATGAAGCCATACAAAGTTCAATTGGTGCCTCAGCTAAAGCTAATTGACCATACGAATCGTCTACAGTTTGCAAATTGGGCGGAAGATCGTTTGGCCGAAGATGCTGAATTTGACCGAAAAATCATCTTTTCGGATAAAGCACATTTCCAACTCGGTGGTTATGTTAATAAACAAAATTGTCGCATCTGGGGCACAGAAAATCCGCATATCGTCGTCGAGAAGCCAATGCACCCACCACGTGTCACTGTTTTGGTACGGATTTTGGTGCATTTTTAATTGAAAATGAAGAAGGAGTCACCGTGACCGTGAATGGTGAACGTTAAGTGATTGGTTCTTCAAGGAAATTGAAGCGGCAGACTTGGACGATATTTGGGTTCAACAAGACGGCGCCACAGACGGCGGGGGTGGGGTGTAAGAAGGAATGGGGTGGTAAAATTGGTACATTAACTAGGATTTTTGATCCACCAGAATTTGTTTCTTAAGTTTTTAGAGAAGGAAATATCTTTCGTTGATAAGGACATGTCGAATCTTTGGTTTGTGTTTGTTAACTGTTTCTCGCTTATAGTTTTTTTGTTTGCTCTTCTATATATATCATATACAGCCATGCTCCCATTTTCGCTTTCGCAAAAATTTTGCAGTTTTGAGTCCAAATTTGTTCCCAAAACCGGTTTTAAATCGCAAAAGTTTTGCGATAGTGAAAATGGGAGCATGGCTGATATAGTAGGTATACCATTGTCGTTCTGAATATACCCATTTTTATCCAGGTATACAAAAATTTCAGGAGGAGTGAAACCATTCGAGATACACAATTGAAAATATGAGTCGCTCTCATAGTACTGAGCTTTTATAAGAATGTTTTCTACATTATCTAGGGATCTTAGAATATGATTTCTAGATAGGTTTATGATGGGGTTGTCTATTCTTATAATGCCTGATGCGTTATATAATTTCTTGTTTGATATAAACTTTGTGTGATTGCTGATTGGCGACCTATACATCGACGTGCATGCTCTTAGTATTTTCCTTTCGAATTTTCGGAGCCTTTCCATATATGATGGTGATATATTAAACCACACATTACAACCATACGAAAGCATTGGTCTAATAAGTGACTGATACATAATTACTTTTACTCTACTATTCACCAATCGTGAGCTAAACATTCTTTTGTAAGCAAAAAAGGCTCTTTGGGCTTTTTCTAGTTGCTTGCTGATATGATGGTCAAAGTAAAGGAATCTATCAAGGTATATTCCGAGGTATTTGATTTTTCCTGAGAGAGGGATAGATCTGTTTTCTCGGATAATTATTTGGAATTGCTTTCAATTTTTTTTTTAATGTTGTTATTGCACTTTTTAACTGGTAGACGAAAAAGTATGCTTTCGCATTTGTTTGAATTGATTTTCAGATGCCAGTCTTGTGCATAGTTTTCAACTATATTGAATTTCTCTTGTAGAAGTCGGTTTATATTGAATATGGAGTCGTCAGAGTGAAAAATAGCTATGTCATCTGCAAATGCTATTATGTTGTCTACTTTGTTTATAATGACTGAAATTGTTTTTCATAAATAAATGACATGAACCAACCTTACCAAGCCGTTTTTTTTTTATAGCAAAATTAAATTCAAATTTTTAAATGGATCACCCTGTATATTCTTGATCAGCATCAACAGCCGAGTCCGTTTGTCCGTCTGTGCGTCCGTCTGTCTGTACGTGCGTATGAACGAAGAGATCTCAAAAATGGTAAGAGATAGAGGTTTGACATGTATGGGACAAAAACTCATTATACTTGCAGGCAGATCAAGTTTATTTAAAATTTTTGCCACAACCCCTCCCGCCCCCGCAATTTGGAAAATACGTCATATCTCCCACAGTTTTGATGATAGATTGTTGGTACCTTCTAGATATATATAGTAATCAAAATTTTTTTAGCGATTTGTTGAAGGAATGATAAAGATCGGATAAACGATACACAAGTTAAGTTAAGTTATATTCAAACAAACACATTCTTTGGGAGAGAGAGAGAAAAAGCAACTTAGAGATGAGCGTATAACAGCGTATAACGCGTATAACGAGCGAGAATAAGCGAGCAACGGCATTAACTGGTACAGAGTATCATATAGTCTGACTTTCTCACTTGGTTTTTTCTACATTTCGAAATTTTTTATGTCATTTTTTTTATGAAAGAAAGAAATCAAAAACATTTACCCACTTGAGCTTGAGATTTGAAGGCATCAAACTTTAATTCCCATACTAATGCATGTAAAAGTAATGTGGAGTAACCAAATGTACCAAATGCCGAAAGCACCAAAACGAAGAACAGATTCTAGATTGTGATCCGCTGTTCGTGGCTGATGGCAAAAAGAATGTTCCCAGCGTTAAGAATTACCTACACAGAAAAAAAATCCATTAAGTTGCATTTGGAATGGATAGTTTTATTACCCTTGCAAATTTCGTCTCTTTCTACGCCAACTAGTCTCTTAGTTTTAAAGCTATCGAGCTGAATCTTAGCACGCAGTCTTCTTTTTACTGCACCTTGCTAATATATTGAAACCAACCATATCAGATTGCTATATCTAATAGCTTCCATAGAAACCATTGCACAGTGGGCGGAAATGCCGGTTTTTTGGCATAAACTCCAAAAGCAGAGATAGAAAGTTGAAACTTCATATATGTGCTGCTTATATTATTGGTTAATTTCGAATTTATTTTTGAGCCGGTGAGAGCAAGCACAGTTAATTATTGTATATAAATAAAATTTTTTTTTAAATTTGATTTTTATACATCATCTATTTCTAATTCAAATGCAAAATGTTCTTTAACATCGAAATCGTTGTCATCATCTGCTGTTCCGTCTGCTACCTCAAATGGAGGTGACTCCAAAAGCGCGATAGCTTCTTGTGAAAGTTTGCGTGACTTTTCAATTTTATTTTGAGGAGATGCTTGTTAGAAGCGGATCAGAAGAATCCAAAGCTCGGTGGAACACGTCTGTTAGATTGTTCAGTCGGCTATTTTTTCTGGCCTACGAGCCTCAAAAGCGTTTTCTCCTAAGCAAACAACAGCAAGTACAGATGATTCTATAATCTGCGCACCGTGAACTAAAATGTTGTGTACCCTAGAGGTCATTGGATGCCTTGGATATTTTCTCATGTGCAAATGGAGAGTTTCATTACAAAATTGTTTGAACTTATTTGCATTTATTTGAAACTCGCATGAAAGAACTGTTAAAATTAAGTACAGGTTGTTTAGTAACTCTTCATCGATTTTCAATATCGAGGTAAATAGGTGGGCCCTTATCGCTGTATTGCCATCATTAAAATTTACAGACCCGTTCGGGCTTGGTTTGTTTATATGTAATCCCATTTCTGTCCAAAGTTTTCCTTCAATTTCTTTGTCAGAATCACTACTGATACGCCATTTCTGAAGACCAACGCGCTATGAAATGTTTAAAACAAACTCCAAGAATCGAATCCATGCATGAAGAGGACTAACTCCGAACTGAAGAGCATTAGGCTTGGGCTTAAAGGCTTGGCTGTTAACGTCCGTTATCTTCAAATAGTCTTTTGGACTAACACCGCAAATTGGAAATGATTGGGTGGAGCTTGTCCCGGTTATAGTATTTAATACTTTGCCATCTATAAGAGTCATGTATAGATCGTACACAACTTCAACTTTCATTTGACTTTCTTCATAAAAAAATAGCTTTGAAGAGGAATTATTGTCGTGACGAACAAAGATTGGTCCAGGCTTTTTGGTTCCGGTTCATTAAATCTTTGCTTGTCGAACCGTCAAATCCATAGCTTATTTTTAGCGTTATGTTACCTATATTAGAAAATTGTTGAAAAACTGGCTTTTGAAATAAAATTATTCTGGCACTTCGGCAATAGTTTCTGAGACTCTTATTTCCAGAGGCCTGCACTTTTTCTTAGCTTCCTTCACCTTATCATAGCTTGGATAAATGTTGCAATTGCAAAATGAGATTGGGTGAATTTTCTTTCGAAAGATCAGAAGCTAACTTTCTTTATAAACGTGATCCTGCTTCTTCATATGCTAGAAGAGGCCGTCCACTTTTATTTCCAGCAGAGTCCTTTTTTGGGTAAAATGATATTACAGATGTAAGCTAGCTAGCATTTCTTTCCTGTTAGATTTGCCCGGCAGCTTCTTAACATGGGCAATAAAATTGTTTAATTTCTTTTTGAAGTCATTTAGCAAACTTTCTTAAAGGGAATTTCGGTTTAATCGCCACAGCCAGTCAAATGTAGCGCTCATACTGCGACTCTCTGCCAACCAAACGACACGACGAATTGCGCAATCGACCTTGTCTGAATCTGTTAAAATATTTCGAAATTGCGCAAATATGCGCTCTAGTTGATAACTCTATATATATATACACAACAACACACACTACTTCATTAGCAATTTCGGTAATCCGGCGTCATCTTGCTAGATCTGCTCCACGAAACACAACTGTTGAGATTAGGTTCTACATAAACTATTTTTCACCAATAATATTTAATACAACACGGAACAAAAGCATTTCACTATATTATACTTTGATGAATATTTTGCATATTTAATAACGCAGTAATATATAATCTTGTTAGAATGCCTAATAGTCAAACATTCACAAAATTTTCAACACATACAAGGCAAAACAGCCTCGCGCAAACAGCTGATTTTAGGACGGTGTCAAAAACCAGGGATGGCCAAAAAAAATATTTTTATTTAAGGCAGGCATTTATTTATCGAAAATAGTAATAAAAATGATGAAATTATTAAAAAATAATTTTGGACTTTATGCTAAAAAAAAGGCCATTCCGCCCAATGTGCATTGGTCGGAAAATGGCTCTTAGTGAGAAAAACTTTTTTGTTGTCAATATTAGCGTTCAAAAACTCGTTCATTATTAATTTAAAATGCTTTCAAACTGATTTGCTAAATTTGGTCGAAATCTGATGACTATATCTTATAGCTGCCATAGAACCGATTGGTCGGAAAACGGGTCTTAGTAAGAAAAAGTTTTTTGTTTTCAATGCTAGCGTCGCCAAACTTGGCGATTATTAATTTTAAATGCTTTCCAACTAATTTGCTAAAGTTGGTCAAAATCGGATAACTATATCTTATAGCTGCCATAGGAACCATCGTTCGGAAAATGGGTCTTAGTGAGAAAAACTTTTTTGTTTTCAATGTTCGCAACCTCAAACTCGTCCATTATTTCTATTATATGCTTTCAAACACATTTGCAAACTTTGGTCAAAATCGGATGACTACATCTTATAGCTGCCATAGAACCGATTGGTCGGAAAACGGGTCTTAGTGAGAAAAAGTTTTTTGTTTTCAATGTTAGCGTCCCTAAACTCGGTCATTATTAAATTCAAATGCTTTCAAACTAATTTGCTAAATTTGGTCGAAATCGGGTGACTATATCTTATAGCTGCCATAGGAAAAATCGGTCGAAAATTAGGTCTTAGTGAAAAAAAACTTTTTGTTTTCAATGCTAGCGTCGCCAAACTCGGCCAGTATTAATATTAAATGCTTTTAATCAGATTTGCAAAATTTAGTAAAAATCGGATGACTATATCTTATAGCTGCCATAGGACCGATTGGTCGGAAAACGGGTCTTAGTGAGAAAAACTTATTTGTTGTCAATATTAGCTTCCAAAAACTCGGTCATTATTAATTTTAAATGCTTTCAAACTGATTTAATAAATTTGTTCAAAATCGTTTGACTATATCTTATAGCTGCCATAGGTTAGGTGTCTAATGTGGAACAACTCCCTAAATTTTCGATAGGTTCTAAGAGGTCTTTACGTCAGAATCAGCACCAAAAAGCACGCCACCCTGCCATCTCTACTTTGCATAGAAATATTCCCTTTATTCTCCTCCCCTCATACATTCATAAACAATACACCTTTATTTGGCAATGTCGTGAGCTGAGTTCGGCTTATTAAAATCCTAATGATGGCCATCATAAAAAGGAATTCGGGGATTTCAACAAACAAATTGTATCATAAAACGCCTGCCCATGCTTAAGAATGGCAAATAAGCACGAGAGAAAAGAGAAAAGAAACGTCCATCCGAAACAATAAGAGTGAAAAGAAATAGCCCACATAGCCCACCTCTCACCTTGGGCCCTTATGATTTTTATGGGCTCGAATCGAAATTTTCACTCAGCTCGCACATTTCGTTGCATGTTAAGTGCCCGGCCAGAAACTTTGTCCCAAAAACTGTTGCGTCATCTCTGAATGAATAAGCGAAGCATCCTTTTTTGCAGACAGCAAAGGATTTGTGTTTTATTTATGTCCGTTTTTATGGCCGTCCTCCCCCCCGCATTCCCAACAAAAACTTTTGATTAAAACCCACTCAACACAAACAGTGGCAAAAGAACGAAAGAAAAATGCCGCCTTATCCTAATTGGGTATCAATGTGCCCGAGTCAACAATTTTATTACATACTCGCAGCAAAGTTTGGGGTACACCTTGAAGACCAAAAATTTCATTGTCAACCGCCCACTGGGCTGGATAACTTTCCTGGCCATTGTCTGTCTGGCCTAGAGGGGGGCACAGAGAGAGAGAGAGACAGACGGAAATCCGCTTTCGCAAGTTTTCGTGCACAAATTGTTGAAATTAGTTTTCTGCGCCAAACGATAAGTCGTATTTGAAACTAAGCGGCTGCTGCTGCTGCTGTGGGTGCAGAATTGCAATTAAATTAATTAAACTGTTAAAACAATCATTTGCCAAATTTTGAAAAGTCCGAGAGTTTTACAAGCAAATATATTTCATTAGGCCACAGCTTCATGTTTCTCATAATATATAAACTATGCAACCAAAGTTTGAGGCTTAAACAAACAATTGGCAAACTCAAATTAGAAATTTCAGTTGTTTCTTGAGTCTGAAAGATTGTATAAATTTGAGGCTTGAATTCAAATTAAGGTGTAAGTCTGCACTTAAAATAGCTATACAGACGACTAATTATGCGGCCTATGATCCCCCCGGTCACTAGAACTGACCAGTTGATGCTGATGCACACGAAATCATTCGTCGTAACAAGTAAATATACGTTGAAGACGACACAGTCATATTTGGTATAGCATTCGATTTAGTTAGAGTCATAGGAGAGAAGGAGAAGAGAGAAAACAATCCACTATACGTGCTATACCTAAGCGCCTATACGCGCAGCCCACGCTATGCGCAAGACAACAGCAAATGCAAATGTGGGCACCCTATCTTTATGATTGTAGGCGAATAATATATCTAATTAAGGTAAAATATATCGGAAAGTTACTAAACAGTTACTTTTGAAACATGTTTTCTACCACTTACTACCTAAAAATGTTCAAGACGTAACTTATCCAAGCTAGAAGATTCAGCTTTCTAGCAATACATTTGTTTGATGTGCATCTGTCAGACTTTTTGGACCAGAATTCCCTTACCTTAAACTTTCTACCTTTAAGGGCGGTGTCCATGGGTACGAAAACGGCCGCGAAATTAAAAACTCTGTATTAAAAAAAAACTGCTGAGGAATTTTTTCGTGTGGCCGTTTCATATTCGGTTTCTAACAATAGCGAAATATGTTTACGTTTTCCACTACGTTATGTTCAAAAATAACATAGCCTTTAAGTGCTGTTAACGCCTCTTTTTTGCCGAAACGTGAGCAAAATAGGTTTCGATTCTAATTTGTGCGTCCAAATTGGAAGGCCAAATTGAAAATGAGCGCATCTTAAAAAGGATTCCTGCAGAAAGCGTCGCCTAATGGCACTTTCTAGGGCGGGCAAGCTGAATTTAACAAACGCCGTGAAAGTGAAGAGCGAGGTGCGGGACTTAGCGGATAAGAAACACTCGGAAACCTGCCAGAAAACAACGGCGGACCGGAGCACGGTCTGCAACATCATGTGACTTCTCCTGTCACCACAAACCAAAAGCGAGGAGCTTAAAATCTATTTGGCCAGCATTCAAACACTTCTAAGCGCCTCCAATCCTCTCAATCAGTTCGATTTGATACGTCTCAACTATGCCTTCGATCACAGCTACCAGAATAAAAGGAATATCATTGAACAGCCGCCGGTGCTCAATGATCGAGACAGTAAAACGATCACAAACCAAATGCCCGCTCCCAGTTCAGTGGACACCGAACTGCTGGCCTCCTATCCAGCGGTAGTCCAGCGGATGCCAATTATAAACTTCGAACCATATTCTACTTTATAAATCAATTCCATTTCTTAACGTTTCCCTGCCAGGGCGATGACTACGTGTCCAAGTGCTATGTGACCACCCAGGAACCGCTGCCCAATACGTCGCCTAGTCACACATGCTACAGTAATGAATGTAAATCGCCAGAAATGCGCCAATTACTTTCCAATCTAGCTGAACGAAATCTTTGCCGTGGCAGGCAAGTGCGAGGTGTTAGTTAAATGCCGCTGCTCGGGACTACATTGAACAGCATTTAATGACATTGATTGTGCCAGACACAATTTTAAGGAAAATGTCGGAAGAGGCAACTGCCGACTTTCACTGCGCTAATACTGCAGATTGTCAAAAGTCATAATAATAAGAACAATTACAATATGTTATATGCATAATCCTGCCAGATGTTGTTGTTTCTAAGTTCGCGATCTCATTTAACAGCACCAGAGCAGCGCAAGGCTACTTTTAAACGATTATCGATAGAAAAAATGGTGTTATCGTGATTATGTTGCAGCGGCTTAGCAGACTCTGTTAAGAATCTGCGAAATATCAACTATTTCACGAGAAATTTTTCGCGTGGAAACCGCCCTTAATTTAATAATTCAGAAATTAACTACACAACTTTAAAAAACGCCTCTATTTAAGTATGTATATTAGGGCGGGTCAATTTGTATGGAGCTAAAAAAACGTGGTAAGCGTCTAGCAGATTCGGAATCTGCGATGAATCCTAAGAAAATTTCGCGAAGAAACCCCATGTCTAAAATGAATTCCTAGCCCCCGCTGCGAAGCATGAAAATTTAAGGTTGCAGTATGTTTTGGTATATTGAGGTTTGTACGGTTTTTTAAAAAGAAACAATACATTTTGTAAAGATATTATATTTTATTCTGATTCATTTTTTTATAATCTAATTTAGAAATATTTTTGTTTTTAAATTAACCAACAAATTTTTTTTTAATAAATTTTTTTTTAATAAAAATAACGAAAACATGCCATACACTGATGAAGTGGAAACCAAAAGTCTATAACTTTTTGACAATAAAAGATATAGGTTTGCAATTTAAAATATATATTCAATATAATTTGGAAATTTAAGGTATTCAAAAAAAAAGTGGGCGTGGCACGAAAGGGGGCGAAAAATACATTAGATGCCGTTTTTCTTTATATCTAAAAATTTACCAATTTAATGAAAACAATGTTAAGTCACAATACAAAACGCTTATGTAATTTTTTAATTTTCACTAATATCATACATTTATTCAACTTAATATTAAGTTGACATTAAGACATTAATTTCATACATTTATTCAACTTAACATTAAGTTGACATTAAGAGATTTTTTATCTATATAGAATAGCCAAAGCTGTATCGGAAGGTTCGTGTTCAGAGGATGTCGCCAACATGAAACCGGGAAAAATTGTTCATTCGCGCTGGTTGACAAAAGCAAGCAGAATTTTACGCCTTTACGTCGCTAGTAGTTTACCATCAAACAATTTAAAAATTTTGACTAATTTCATTATGAAAGTTTACATACCAATGTATTTTATTGTCAAATTTTATAACTCTGTGGTATACGGCAGTAAACTTTTATTTAATTTTATTCGGTCAGCACAGTTCTTGCCGAAAAATCTTCAAGAAATTGTTAACAAAGCAATACAAAACAATTCATTTTTTGCCCATACAGAAAATTTTTTGTTAGCAATGCTTTTCGATGAAAGAAAATCTGTTTGAGAAAATGCTATTAACAAAATTATTAACTATCGCGAAAAATTACAAAATGCGTCTAAGCTCCGGTCTTATAAAAAGAATATAATTAATTTCGACTGCACAGATTATATGAATTTAGTTGACTTAGATAACGACGACATCTTATTTGAACCTCAGTTAACTTTTAACATTCCACATGAACACTTATTGGAGTATTGAAATTCTGAGGAAATACCACTGGCAGATCCAGAAATTCCATCCCACATTCCGGGAACCGAACGATGTTGACACATGTCGCACGACGCGTAATGCCGCACAATGTAGATGACGTTTTGTCAGTAACTTTAGAAAGTCGTTTAAAATATCCACAAATCGAGTCGAAGCAAGACTTTAAAAATTGACTTTATTTATATTTAATATTAAGTTGAATAATGAATAATGAATAAACATAAAAAATTACATAAGCGTTTTGTATTGTGACTTAACATTGTTTTCATTAAATTGGTAAATTTTTAGATATAAAGAAAAACGGCATCTAATGTATTTTTCGCCCCCTTTCGTGCCACGCCCACTTTTTTTTTGAATACCTTAAATTTCCAAATTATATTGAATATATATTTTAAATTGCAAACCTATATCTTTTATTGTCAAAAAGTTATAGACTTTTGGTTTCCACTTCATCAGTGTATGGCATGTTTTCGTTATTTTTATTAAAAAAAAATTTATTAAAAAAAAATTTGTTGGTTAATTTAAAAACAAAAATATTTCTAAATTAGATTATAAAAAAATGAATCAGAATAAAATATAATATCTTTACAAAATGTATTGTTTCTTTTTAAAAAACCGTACAAACCTCAATATACCAAAACATACTGCAACCTTAAATTTTCATGCTTCGCAGCGGGGGCTAGGAATTCATTTTAGACATGGGGTTTCTTCGCGAAATTTTCTTAGAATTCATCGCAGATTCCGAGTCTGCTATACGCTTATCGCATAAAAAAATTGACCCGCCCTAATGTATATCCAACATTTTTCTATACTCTTAACTTTTTCTAACTCTTATAAATTGAAATATTGTTCTGAATGGTAGCAATGCGATATAGTTTTTTTTTATTTTATTCGGTTCGGTC
Organism: Lordiphosa magnipectinata; assembly: GCA_037044535.1. Taxonomy (NCBI): domain Eukaryota; kingdom Metazoa; phylum Arthropoda; class Insecta; order Diptera; family Drosophilidae; genus Lordiphosa; species Lordiphosa magnipectinata. The sequence goes on from JBAMBO010001257.1 coordinate 86,431, forward strand.
GGAAATTGAGTCTTAGTAAGAAAAACTTTTTGGTTTTAAATTTTATCTTTCTTAAACTCGGCGATTGTTAATTTGATACGTTTTCAAAAAGATTCGCGATATTTGGTCGAAGTCAGATGTTTATCTGTCGGAAAATGGGTTTTAGTTACACAAATTTTTGATTTTTATGTAAGCGTTCTTAAACTCTGACATTTCAAAAACAGCATTTGCAAGGGTATAAAAACTTCGGCACAGCTGAAGTTAGCTCAACCTTTTCGTTTACAGTGCTTTAATCGATTACTTCATCACACTCAAAATGTTCAACATTAAATGAATTAACGGCCGAATGCTCACATCTAACAACGATAGTGTTTTGCTCTCACTAACCAATTGCGTTCTCCTCTCAGTAGTTTCTGCACACACCCCTCTCTCATGAAAAACGATACTGTGATCGCATGTTCAACGCTATTCTCTCAAAGTTTGCTTGCCCTCTCCGCTCCGATACTTCTTCTCACTTCCCTTGCCTACACTTTTGTTCAAGAGCGTTCATACTCAAATTATTCTTATTAGAAAAATAGTTTTCTGAGTGTAAAGACGTGCCCTTTGTACTATTACCCTGATTTTACCTTGAATTCAATACCGAACTTGTCACATCTCATTAGCTTCTGTTTAGTAAACGGTTTTATGTGGCACTGAAGATGTCTATGATTCTTATTTGTTCGACTGTTTGATTTGTTTGGCAACGACCTCTGCGTTACGCTGATCAATGTTTAAATGATGCTTGGAGATTTTATATGCTTCATGCTTCTCGAACCTAATGTTACTAAGAAGCATGTTCCTGCCCGTAGGAATATCAATTTGCATCTTCTCATGCCATTCCTTCAAGATTTTCGTCTGTCTTCCGCTGTTCACACTGTAAAAATATGGTCATGACCGCTGTAAAACATCTTTGATTACTAATTCTTTCAATTTGCATTCTTGAAAAATCCATTGCATAACCTGAACTATGGAGATGACAGCTATATATAATACATCCCTAAAACACCGTTCTTTTGAAGGGTTTGAACATTACAGTTGAATATGCCAAAGTGATGGCCAGACGCACCGATCCAATTCACCTCAAAAAGAAAAGACAAGGAAAGATAGAATCGCGCTGACATCACCTAGTTTTTCTCAAAAAATACATGCTCCAAAATCAAAGAACAAGTTTTCAGATGAAATGCACTTCCATATTGGCGGCAGAACTACCGTAACAGACACACGTCTGATTATAAAGAAGCTAACGGATCCTCCAAGTGTTACTGTTTGGTGTGGATTGGCTTAGTGGCATAATTTCCCGTGCTTGCCAACTTTTTATGGCCTCAAATCGACGCTATTAATGTTGAAGACCTTTGATTTCAACAGGATGGCGCCACTTGCCATACAAAACGATCAACAATCGAACTCTTGCGCAACAAATTTCATAATCGATTTGGTGATGTCAATTCAATATGTCTATTGACGCTGGGCAATAATCTTCCCATCTCAGTTTCGGTTGTCCCTAGTTGCTAAGGCTTAACCAAAGTCGCTTGTAAACCTGTTTTAAGTACTTTAAGCTTTAAGAAATCTAAGTTGCTAAAAACAGGTTGTATCAAATAATTATTAAAACCGAACTTTTTGTTTTGGGTTTCGGTTCTGTTCTGAGCCCTTTTTGCACCCTTTTGAATTTTGAACCGGTTTATTTTAAGACTATCAGCTATTTCTGTTCAACACTTAAATTTGTTATTGTTGATTGATCTAAGTTAGGCCAGTTGCTTCTTTTAAACTTAAAGTTGTTCCCATTTTACTCGTTTTTAAATTTTCTTGACAACTTTTTAATTTGTGTCATGGCAATTGCAGGTCCTGCCTGCCAAGGACAAGCTGCCTCCCATCTAAGTAATGCCATTAACTAAGCAAACTTTTAGTTGACACACACACCGACACACACAGAATATGCTCATAGAACGACTTAATCGATGCACACATGGTTATCCTTCCTGTGCGGCCTGTGAATGAGTAAGCGCTTTAGTGGCTTCTATCAGCTGCTATAAAAATTGATTCTTAATTAAACTAGCAAAGCGAAAAGGTGGATATATAGAGATGCAGAACAAGTTGAAACTTTGTAAGCTTAAAACCCATATAGCCAGCTGTGAGATAGGAGGGTACACTTAGAGAAACAATTAAGCAGTTTTTAGCAGAGATTAAAACCGCAACCGTAACCGAAAAACAATTTTTTCTTATAACCGTAATCCTATAAGCTTTATTAACATACCCGGTTATCAGTACCGAAACAGAATGGGTTAATTTCAGTTTTTCCTCTACTAGTAAAAGTTTCAATAAACCTAAATTTATTTGATGTATGTACAATACGGCGCTCTTATCTCTATATGATTTTCAATCTTTAGTTCTTTTCAAAACATGGCTAAGAATTTCAGTATAATTTATAGAAAATTTTACGAAAAACCAAAATCAGATATTTTATGTAAAGCCCCGCGAAGGCTTTGAAATTTCCAATTTCCCCTTTATATATTTTTGAACTGAACTTTTACAAGTTCAAGAAAGGTACGATCTAATGTACAATGACCTTTTTACATACATACATTGCGCCACACTGTTGCTATTGGGCATAAAGAAAAGAGAGCAAGAGCGAACGAGTAAGAGAGATTGCAGCTAACCAAAATCTTTACCTTCCTCATCTTTCCTTATACATGTGTGATATTACATTGTTCATTTGCTTTAATGCTGGCAAGTTTAGTGACCCGAAAATTTTCCACTTCTCAAATTAGCAGCAGCTAGTTCTGATTTTTATTCTGAAACCTAAGGTGTGGTATAAGTTTAGCGAAATTGTTACAGTTTTAGCACCAGCAAAACTTGTAACCTCAAGAAAACAGGGCGAACTGTTATTCTTTTGTGATTTGTATTCTATCTGGACTCAATGTAAAATTGGAATCGAAAAAATAAACTCAGCATTGAATAGACTTTTGTCTCACGAGATAGATTAGAGAACAGGTCTGTACGAAAATGATGCTTACAAATGTGAAATTTTTTGCTTGATCAAAGATTTAATGTTTCTTTATCTGCAGAGCTGAAAAGTAACTGTATTTTTATTAAATCTGCACACTCGAGTATTGGACAACATTAATTCGATTGAATTATCAGTGGAAAATAGTCCAAAAACAAGTTTGTCGGAAATTTGCAGTGATGTAGACGCTTATTTGATGTCACGTGCAGAAAAATCCGAAAATAAAACAGTTCTTTTTGAGATAAGTTTCTAAAACAAAAATATTGCTTAGCAAGGTGGGAAAAATATTAAACAATATTTTCATATCTTTTTGAATTAGTTTGGCTCCCATACAAGGAAGTGTTGAGCGTTGGTTGTCAGCAGTTAAATTTATAATTAATCCTCGCAGGAGTCGCCTACACTATCAATTTCTAAACGCTATTATGCTATTTAGATCTAGTTACAATCTCGATTAGGATATCATTTCTGAGAATAAACCTTACAATCAAAAAAAAAACCAAGAACTTTTTACTTGAATCAAGTACAAACGGTGTCAATAGTACGGTAAGTACGAAAATTCTTGATTCGAGTACAAAATTCTTATTTTAAGTTGATTTTTTTCAGTCCCGAATTACTTAATTTAATTCGGGTTGATTCGGGATATATTAAATACATTTCGAACTATTTTGAAATTTTTTTGAATATACTTTTAGCTTGTAACGGTCTTAAGCTCAACCCGATTTACGCTTAAAATAAGTAAAAATTTTCTTAATTAAAGCCAAATAAATTCTAAATTCAACCCCAATACATTCTGGAAACAAAATAAAAGTTCAAATTATATGTACAAAATGGTCTTGGTATAAGCCCATTAAATTCTAAAGCCATTCCCAATTTGTTTTTGAAAATATGCCTCTGTATTGTATGTATATGTATATATGTATATGTAGGAAAATCCAAAGGAAATGAATTAACCAAAGAGTCTTTGGCAAAGACCAAGATGGTTTAACTGTACGCCCAAAATCTACCCTAACTCCATAACCAAAGTGTTAGAACCAGGAGGGAATTTTAAGAACAGATTCTGTTTGGAGCTAGCGTTAGTAAGTCTATTGTGTACTTGAAGTAAGTACGCAATTTTCTGAAATTTTTCGGTTTACTGTAAGTACGAATAGTTCTTTATTCAAGAAGTTTTGTACTCATTTTAATAACATTAACAGTAACTTTTCGATTCTAGAACGCTTATTGAACTTATTTTAAGTAATCCCAAGAACAAATCATACTTGAAATTTTAAGTACAAAACGGTACAAATTGTATCCCGATCGATCTAGAACTCTACCAGCCGTTTTTTTCTGAGTGTAGTTTTATGAAGGCACATTATGTTAATCTCCAAAATAGGCGAAAGTACTTCTGTATATTGGGTCGCTTTTGTTTGAAAGATACTAATAATCGTAACCGCAACCGAAACCTGAAACAGTTTAAGATTAATAACCGTAACCCGTACCGTAACCCTTATCCCAAAACCGTAATATAACCGAATCCCAGGAAAACAGTACCCGTAACTCTAACAGTGATTCGTTTCGGTTTTAATCTCTGGTTTAAAGTTAAAGCGAGTAAAAAGTGGGTTTATAGTAAGGAAATAATTTCGAAATATATGATTTTTGAAACTCGAAATACTTGATAGGTGTAGATATTGATTTAGACAGTATTTTTCACTCGGTCCTTCGAGCCGGATTTTGGTTCTTTGAGTAACTCGTGTTTGATTTCGTGCAATTGGTAAGAGTTAGAAAGTTATAATAAGCGAAATATTTGGAAACATCGATTTTTTGAATCCCGAAACATTTGATTGGTGTAGACATTACTTTACATTTGGTCCTTCGAGCCGGATGTAAGTTTTTTTTTGGGAAAACTCTTGTTTTATTCACCCAAGTGGTAAGAGTTTGAAAGTTTTTGAAGTTTTTAAAAACCCAAAACACTTGATTGGTGTAAAAACCAATGTAGACACCTTTTTACACTTGGTCCTACGAGCCGGATTTTGGTTCTTTGAGTAACTCGTGTTTGATTCCGTGCAATTGGTAAGAGTTAGAAAGTTATAATAAGCGAAATATTTTGAAATATGGTTTTCTTGAATCCCAAAACACTTGATTGGACTAGACATTACTTTACATTTGGTCCTTCGAGCCGGATGTGATTTTTTTTTTTTGGGAAAACTCTTGTTTTATTCAACCAAGTGGTGAGAGTTGGAAAGTTTTTTAAGTTTTTAAAGTTCCGAAACACTTGATTGGTGTAGAAACCAATGTAGATACCTTTTTACACTTGGTCCTTTGAGCCGGATTTTGGTTCTTTGAGTAACTCGTGTTTGATTTCGTGCAATTGGTAAAAGTAACAAAGCTATAACAAGCCAAATATTTTGATATATAAATTTTTTGAATCCCAAAACACTTGATTGGTGTAGACATTACTTTACATTTGGTCCTTCGAGCTGGATGTGGGTTTTTTTTTTGGGAAAACTTGTTTTATTCACCCGAGTGGTGAGAGTGGGAAAGTTTTTTAAATTTTTAAAATCCCGAAACACTTAATTGGTGTAGAAACCAATGTAGATAACGTTTTACACTTGGTCCTTCGGGCCGGATTTTGGTTCTTTGAGGAGCTCTTGTTTGATTCCGTGCAATTGGTAAGAGTTAAAAAGTTATAATAAGCCAAATATTTTGAAATATATATTTTTGGAGTCCCAAAACACTTGATTGGTGTAGACATTACTTTACATTTGGTCCTTTGAGCCGAATGTGAGTTTTTTTTTGGGAAAACTCTTGTTTTATTCACCCAAATGGTGAGAGTTGGAAAGTTTTTTAAGTTTTTAAAATCCCGGAACACTTGATTGGTGTAGAAACCAATGTAGATACCTTTTTACACTTGGTCCTTCGAGCCGGATTTTGGTTTATTGGGGAACTCTTGTTGTAGTCTCCCGAGTGGTAAGCGTTTAAAAGTTAAATCAACGTGATTTGGCGATTGCTACTGTTGTCGGATTATTGCCTTTGGTCATAGCAATTCTGCCATGAGGTAACCTTTGCCAGCTCATTGAAGATGGGCAAAGATCGCTGATGATTGAATTGTGGAAATTTATGAAATTGCTTTACCATCAACCTGCCTTCTTTGTGATGTTGTGCGTGTCTTGTTTTAGAAATGTTATGAACAAATTCATAACTTATTGACCTAGAGCCTGCTAAAAAGTTTTGCTAAAACTTCATCAAAACTCAGTCCCTTATTTTGTGAGTGTAGAGTCTGCACACAGAAATTCTCGTTTATGTCGTCTAATCAAACTGGAGGCACAAAAACCAAACCAAACTATGAGCACATAAAATCTGAAAGCAAAAATAAGGCGTTACCCACCTGTTGCCTCATATCAGAAGGATTTGGTCATGAGCTTCGTGATTTGCAGTAATAAATGTGTGGCTCATGAGATTGCATAAAATTTCATTAGGCGTGTTAAAGCGCCATTTGGGACCACACCATTGCCTTCCTTTGGGCTTTAAGCAGTTTCCTCTACACTCAAACTGTTGCATAATTCAAGGCGCAGCAGTCGAATACTATTCAATTACCTTAACCCCCCCCTCTCCAATTCGAGTTGCAGTTGATGAGGATTGTGGCTTTAATTAACTGCAGTTGCTAATTACAGCTCGAATGGTTGCAAAATTACAGGGCCAACCATCAACATTTCTCTCTCTCTCCGTTTCTTCAACATTTCAAGGTAAATTGCAGCACAGCTCCAAGCTCCCATCTCCATCTCATGTGTCTGTGTGCTCCTTGCGGTTAAGGATACCTTGGCTACGCAACCAAGCCAAGAAAATGGTTTAGCACATTAAAATTCCGCTTGCTTCGTTGCATATCAAATATGCCGGGTAACGCCAGGCGCGCGCACATAGCCTTAGATGGCAGAGCAGGTGAGTGTGCTACTCAACTCTTGATATGCCCACACTGCAGCTGCGTATCTGTTGGGTATTGACATTTTTTTTTTTTATGATATGCAAATTGAAATTTTATATAAGCAGCCTCAGCGCTCACGTAGCGCTAGGTAAATATGCGGGGGTGGAAAAAAAAAAACTTAACTTGCCTTGGCAACCCGCTGGCTAGTTATTTTGATTGAAATTATGAGCGGTCGTTAGGCGTTCCAATGGCTTGACACAACTTAGGTAAAGCATAATTTTAAAGCTAGCTAATTTGCTGAGAAATCCGGCTAAAAGGACCAAGAAATCGTATATTTCGATATTATTCCCTACTTTCCCCAGTTTTTATACCTGTTATACCAAAATTTTTTCAAACTAAAATAATTGCTCAAATTGGAAAGAAAGTGATTGGCTTAACTAACACACAAATCAATTTCCAATTTGCGTAGTTTTATTTGCATAAACTTTTTACTTTACTCACCCAACTTGTGTCTTATTTGGCTCTACCTCGTCTCTCCACCCCACCGAATGGAGTCCTAACTCCGCACACTTCAGTGGTTTGGTACAAGTTTTGCCCATTTACCCGCCGTTCGCTTGACTGCAGTTTTGCAAGAATTTTGTTTTGCCCTTTTGCCCATTTTATGTGCGTCAAAGTGTTAAGACGACGTTCACCATTTCCCCTTTTGCCCAAAACCGTGCAAAGTTGGAAGTTGGCAAGTGCAAATGGTAGCACGACATTGGCCTTGCACTTGGTTGCTGCTGCTGCTGCTGCTGATGGTCATTTTTTTTTTATTGCATTTGATTTGTGCAAGGGCTGCTGGGTCATGCATGGCTTTGCCCTGAACGTAAACATACGCTTTAACGAGGGTTGTGTTTTATATTTCTATGCAGGTTATTCGAGACGTCATAACTAGCGACAATTCGTTAAACTAGCGACAATCAACTGGTAACTGTACAAAAAAGTTTTAAAGGATTTTTAAGATATGGCTTTACAAGTATTAAATCGAATCGGACAATGTTGCAATCAACTTCATTTTGAAACCTCATCATTAGGCTTTCTTTTTCAGTATGTGTCGTTTCGTTAAAGTGTAAACAACATAGTTTTTGTGATCTACGTACATGCCAACCAAACACAATTTGCGGGAAAGTTTACTTTTCTGCTTAAATTTGAAGAAAAATTCAGCCGAAGTCCATTAGTATTAAACGAACAGCGCTTGCAAATCATTCAAATTTATTATCAGCACTCGAGCTCTGTAAGAAATGTGTTTCGCAATTTACGTCTATTTTAGGGTCGTCATAATCGACCCACCGAACAGGCTATTCAAGCTTTTGTGACCAAATTTCGGACCTGTTTCACTGTATTAGACATTTTCGTGTGCGAAGAGTGCGTACCGAGAAGAATAATGCTGCTGTATCGGCCAGTGTCTATGAAAATCTCGATTGTGCTTGAGTTATTCAACCACCTGAGAGATCTTACGTAAGAACGGTATGAAACCATACAAAATACAGCTAGTGCAAGAACTAACTTCGGGTGACCTACGGCGTCGCTTGTTTGTTGAAGGGACCATAGAGAAGTTGAATTAGTTAATTTTTGGCACAAACACATTTGCCGAATATGATCTAAAGAGCAGCCAGAGACAGTTCAAGAGCTGCCAATGCACCCTGAAAAATGCACTGTTGGTTGCGGTTTGTGAAATGTTGAAAATCGCCACGTTACGCCATAACGCGTAGCGAGCCAGAGAGGGGCTAAAAAAATCCCACACGAGAATTCGAGGCAGCGGGCGTCACCGCCAGAATGAGGCATTAAGTCGAGAGCGTTGGTAAGTAAAAGAATAGCAAGGAAATTGAGACACGTAGAGAGAAGAAAAGAAAGAGAATAAAAGAGGGGAATTAAAGTGAAAGGGATTGATAAGTACGTAAAGACAGGGTGAAAGGAGAACAGCGGTGCAGCGAGTCCTATAAGGAAAGTGAACGAAAAGAACAGACAAAGAAATAAATTGGTTTCAATAAAACTCGGCGTCGTTTGTGTTTGATTTTCTGTTCCTTTAGGTCCCTTGGTCCCCCTGGAGACGCGGATTCCTTCCCGCTCCTTTATTAACAATTAATTTATCCATGCCGTGGATTGCTTCCCGCTCTACTAATCCGTAGTAGATCGATCGGTGACGTGGATTCCTTCCAGCTCTTTCGGCCGTAGTTAGCTAAACAGAGACGTTGCCCGTAATTAGTCAGATAAAGTCGAGGATTCCTGCCCGCTCTTAGACAATTGCCACCTATCAAATTTTAATGATTCGCAAAACTCATAAAATTCTGCAAATTTAGCGAAAAATCTCCGGTCTTTTACTACCGTCCATAAAGTCTTCAGAATAATCTTTGGTCATATGAAAATTTGGACTATTTCGCGATTGTTTTATTAGTTCCATCCATCAAAACTTCATAATAATCTTAGGTCATAAGAAAAATTGGCAAATTTCGCAATATTTTAGAGTGTTCAATCTACGCCTCTAATTTATCAACACGTTTCTTAAATATTTAAAGGAAAATTTTTTCGGTTTTTGGTCTACATCCCTTTTATATATGCTTCAATTGACATCCAATCTTCATAAAAAAAAATTTGTCGATTTTCTTGACCGTTTGATCTACTCCTCCTATTAGCCCCCCGGTTTACCCGTCTTTATCTAAACTCAAATGAGAATTTTTTTAAATTTCGCGATTTTTTTTGACCATTTGTTCTACACCTCCATTATTTACCCGTGTATTCTTGCGGTTTATCAAATCTTCATAATAATCTCACCGTCTTTATAAATCGAAACTCAAATGAGAATTTTGCAATTTTCAATTTTGTTGACCATTGGATCTACACTAGGATGTCCCAAAAAAAAATGATTTTTTTTTGCTCAGACATTTTCTGAAAGCTTTTAGGGGTAAGTATTTTTGAGTTTTTTTTCAGATTTTTCGGAAATCGTTTAGAGGTAGCGCAGGTTGAATTTTCCCCAAGAAAGAACCCCAAGAATTTTACTTATAACTTTGTCAATAATCACGATTTTCATAGTTTTCAAATAAGCGTTTTTAAAGAAAAATGTCCAACTTTTACTTTTATGAGCATAAACGATAAGGTTTGGCTATGCTTTTGCTCATTTAGGTACCATATACACCCAGCGCCACAAAAAAAGCCGCACTTCGAAAATTTATGAATTTTTGCCATCACTATGCATGCGGGAATTTCCCTAAATGCCGTTCTATGCTCATATTTTTTTTTTGGGGGGTTCCCTTAAATATTCTTTACATAAATTCGTCATTTCAAGAGCTCAGTTGTCAAAATAGCTTTTTCTAGAACTTTATTTTTGAAGACACCTTTAAAAGTATGCCTAAAGGAAAGCAGTTCAGTATTCGGGAGAAGGAGAGAATTATTTTATTATCTGAACAAAATGTACCAAATCGTCAGATAGCAGCTCAGTCAGGTTGTAATGAAAGTTCAGTGCGTCGATTTCAGCTGAAGTGGAAAGGAAGCAACGATCGGGAATGAAAAAATGCACCACAGCACGAGAAGATCGTATTATCATGAAAACGAGCCTGCAGGATCGCTTTAAAAATGCAGCTGAGATAGCATCTGAGGTACGGCAACAATTTGCAAAGGATGTTTCGACCCGAACAATTCAACGTCGTTTAAATGAAGTGGGTTTAATGGCAAGGACACCTGCAAAAAAGCCACTCCTAAATAAATGAATGAAGGAAAATCGGCTAAACTGGGCCAAGGAAAAAAAAAATTGGAGTGATTCCGAATGGTCACGAGTCCTATTTTCGGATGAGTCCAAATTCAATCTCATTGGACCCGATGGCTCTTGCAAGGTGCGCCGTAGAAGGGGCGAACGATATTTGGAAAATTGCTGTGTGGGAACCGTTAAGCATTCACCATACATTATGATACGGGGATGCATATCTAAATATAAAACTGAATCAATTTTAATGATTCAGCGTATGGTGAACGCGGAAAAATATAAAGATATAATTTTAAGTGGAGTTGTGCCTAGCATTGAGGCAATAAGTGAGAAAGAAGAAGATCCTATTTTTCAAGATGATTCTGCACCTTGCCATCGGGCTCGATCTGTTAGAAATTCAGTGAGCTTTTGTTATTAAAGCAACTTAATCAATTAATTTTGACGTTCTTCTTAACGAAGATAACAATTTTGAAGGAAGAATTGGGCATTAAGTCCCTAAATTTGCCAGGAAACAGCCCTGACCTCAACCCAATAGAGAATGTCTGGGCCCTTATGGCTGCGAAAATAAAAAAAAGGAAGCCTAAAACAATGGTAGAATTGAAGGATGTGATAGAAAAAGTATGGTTCGAGGATATCACTGAGGAATATTTAAGCGCTTTGTACAATTCGATGCCCAATAGGGTAAAATGTGTAATTAAAGCAAAAGGGGGTACTACAAAGTACTAATTTAAATTAAAAACAAAAAAATTAACATTAATTTGATACAAAATATATATTAGATTATACCAAATTAAGTATACTTTTGGAAAAAAAATCATTATTTGTTGAGTATATGCACAATTATAATTATTATAAATTTTATACCCTTGCAAAGGGTATTATAATTTTGCCCAGAAGTTTGCAACGCATAGAAATATTCATTTCCGACCCCATAAACTATATATATTCTTGATCAGGGCGACGAGCTGAGTCGATTGAGCTTTGTCCGTCCGTCTGTCTGTCTGTTTCTACGGAAACTAGTCTCTCAGTTTTAAAGCTATAGAGCTGCAATTTTGCACAGAGTCTTCTTTTTACTGCACGCTGCTAATATGTCGGAACGGACCGGATCGGATGACTATATCTTCTAGCTGCCATAGGAACCATCAGTCAAAAAATGGGTCTAAGTGAGAAAAACTTTTTTGTTTTCAATGTTAGCGTTCTTAAATTCGGTCATTATTAATATTATATGCTTTCAAACAGATTTGCAAATTTTGGTCAAAATCGGATAACTATATCTTATGGCTGCCATAGGACCGATCGGTCAAAAAATGGGTCTTAGTGATAAAAACTTTTTTGTTTTCACTGTTAGCGTCCTCAAGCTCGGCTATTATTAATATTATATGCTTTCAAACAGATTTGCAAATTTTGGTCAAGATCGGATGACTATATCTTATAGCTGCCATAGGACCGATCGGTCAAAAAATGGGTCGTAGTGAAAAAAATTTTTTGTTTTCTAGTAAATCGTTCTTGAGGTCGGTGATTATTAATATTAAACGCTTTCAAACTAATTTGAAAAAGTTTATCGACATCGGGTGACTATATCTCATGGTTGCCATAGGACCGATTGGTCGAAAATGAGTCTTAGTAAGAAATATTTTTTGTTTTCAATGTTAGCGTCCTTAAACTCGTTGATTACTAATTTTATATGCTTTTAAATAT
>JBAMBO010001261.1:0-143854 GCA_037044535.1 Lordiphosa magnipectinata
AGAGAAGCACCAATAAATAAGCTAATATCGACGAACAACCCGGTGTCTACTTATTTGGGCGGGTGACGGATTTCAGCAAACAAGAGCGAACCAAGCGTCCCAGAAACAAATAATTTCTGTGACAAGCTGTCTACGCCCGTGCCCCGAAAAGAGGTTATTGCAGTGGCGCCCGAGCAGGGACCTTGGTTTTCTCACACGACAGGGATTGAGACCATCCTCTGAAAGAAGCACCAATAAATAGGCTAAATACGACGAACAACCCGGTGTGTACTTATTTGGGCGGGTGAAAGATTTCAGCAAACAAGAACCAAGCGTCCCAGAAACAAATAATTCCTGTGACAAAATCTCTACGCCCGTGACCCGAAAAGAAGTCGTTACAGTGGCGCACGAGCAGGGACGTTGGTTTTCTCACACGACAGGGATTGAGACCATACTCCGAAAGAAGCACCAATAAATAGGCTAATAACGACGAGCAACCCGGTGTGTACTCATTTGGGCGAAAAGAGGTCGTTACAGTGGCGCCCGAGCAGGGACGTTGTTTTTTTTGACCGAACCTTAGCTAAACTCTCTCAACCTTATCTAACCTAACCTAATTTATCTACACCCATTTTCACTGAAATTTTAAATTTAAACTCTTTTAGCATAAGCGATTGGCCTGGGCGTGGATGACTCACACGGTCAGTCGGATTAACCGAATATACATATATATAAAAATATAAAATATTCCACAACCTACACCTTCAGTTTTATTTTACTTCAATAATTTATGTTTGCTTTAATTCAAAATATTCTTTATAAAGAGCAAATGGAAATTAGTTTTGTTTTTTTTTTTTTTGTTGTGTTGTGTCTGCCTTGTAGTTTATCTTGATTAGAACAAGGGTTCGGTCTCTCATATTTTTCCATAATTTTGTTTTGTTAGCAAAATGAAAATGGATTAATTCAAAAGTGTAGCTCAAGAAGTTTGATTTCCTGCCTGTGAAGTTGAGTTTTTTGAATTTTGCAATTTATCATGAGGGTGAAAACTTTTGCTCGCAGCGTCTAATGAACGAATGCAAAATGTTAATGATGGCCAAGTGAAACTTTTCGCGCTTTCCTTATTAATTGAAGTTGTATGCGAGAACAAAACAGAACAAACAGAGAAACAGAGCAGCTCGCGTACACAAAGGGTTGCCAAGGGCTGGAGGGGAAAAAGTAGGAAGTAGGAGTGGGAGTTTCAGCTTCATCAATCAGTTTCAGCGTTCATTAGCCTGAAAGATTTAATATGCGTGCTGAGTGCACGTTTATGATTTATACAAAGCAAAAAGAGAAACAAGGAGCAGCAACAGCGCCAACGCTGCGTATGAGTAATATTAATTATTTAAGCTCTCGTTAGGTTTTGCTGGCTGCACTTGCTCACTTGGTCGTCTGGCTGTCTGTTTGTGGCACCCCAGTGCATTTGTGTGGCGTCTGCTGGTCCATTGGCCTGGTTTTTGGTCAAGGCTTCATAAAAAAAAAAAAAAAAAAAGCCATACATGTGCGGGCTCGTTTTTTTTTTTTTTATACCTCGGACATGACGGTGGAAAATTGTTTACATTTTTGCTTTTGCTGCTACTCCCGTTCAATGCGAGTATAGTTATGATGTTGGGTGTTCATTTTATATGGCCGCAAAATGTTACAGGTACTGACCAGCTACCAGGCCAAGAGGAAGCCCTCGAAACAAATTAAAAGCGTCGCATATAAAGTCGACTTGGCATTGCTCCATTCTCTTCATGTTATTGTTCTACACTTACAAATGCCCCCCCGAGCACCGTTAAAGAATAATAAAGCGGACTAAGCTGTTGCTCGGCCCCATGAATTATGCTTAAATGGCGCAAATGGAATGGGGGACAGCAGGGAAAGCAGATTGTCATTGAAATGGAAAAAGATAAGTTCAATAATTTAATTCTAAAGATTCAACAACAAGAGAATAAGAAATTTAGAAACGGATTACAACAGGGAAAGGCCCCTGGAGACTTCTTTACAAAATACAAGCACCGCGACTCTGCGAGGGATAAAAATCAGTAGGGAATTCTAACATTAAATGAGTTGCTACAGCTTTACTGTTTCATTTAACCTTTTGCTTTGATTGTAAGCTGATTGAGACACTTTAGTTGTGAAACAGCTAGAAAAACCAAACAAATCAGTAAGAATATATGTTGAGCTGTGAAATGGAATGACCGCCTACTGCGCCACGTGTTGAATGTTAATTGAATTGAACTGAAAAACGAAATGTACGCCTTCAGCGTCAACTGTTCAGAATTTTACGACTTTTCTTTTGCAGATGGAAATATCCAGGTTGGTCCAATCGTGTTCAAGCTCTATGCAGAGGATAGCATCTATTCTTATCTATCTGTCACATAAACTATCAAATAATATCGGCCCTTACAGCATTCAACTTGCATAAAAGCAAAGAAAATACTCCAAATTGCAAAGAGAAGAACTTATAAATTGAAGTCCATTCTATACTTTCATTTACATATTTGACCCTTATATATCCAAAGCTTAACCGAAACTCCCTTAAGTTGAATGCCAAAAGTTTCAAATGGTCAACTTCAACTTTGTTCAATTACAAGTTCAATTATAAAAACCCCACCCAAATTGTTCAGTTATGTTCGAGTTCCGTTATGAGCTTTGCATTAACAACCAACCAACCAACGAAACAAAAAAAAAAAAAAAAACTGTTTAATTTCGGTCAAAAAACATTTGCTCCACTTTATGGCATTATAAAAGAGCATGCAAAAAAAAAAGTTACACTAAACGAATTTGTGTTCCCCCCCCGCTAACTACAATGTTGAGCAGGGCCAATTTACTGCGGGCGAGACCCCAGGATGAACCGCTTACGTCTTCATCCGCCAGAAAGAACTTTGACGTTTTGGTCCGTCAAAGTTTTTAAAGCTCCGCGTTAGAAAAGTGACAACAGGGAGGTCTGACTGTTTGTGTGTGTGTGTGTGTTAGTGAATGATTAAATCACAGCCGCACAAACTGCATTAAAAAAAAGTTGTAAAAAACAGCTAGTGAAATTGCATTAATTCCGGTTTTGTATACTTTTTTTTGTTTGTCTTTCAGTCTTGGGCTAAGCTTGTCAATTTATTGCAGTACAGCTGAGTTATGGCATGCGAAAACACAAAAAAAGGAAGCGCAAATAAAATGCAAATGAAATTTGTGCTAATAAAATTCAGTTAGCCAAAAATTCGCCACGGCGACAAGTTTCAAATGACAACGACGAAACGCGTTATTTACACACATAACATGGCATCGGTTGGACCTGTGCCGCATAAATTAGGGTGCATGCAACGCGAATTTGATATTTTGACCCGCTCAACCGACGAGTGCGAGCCACAAAATTGACAACTGCCAGCCGCAGATGATTGTACACATTTCCCCCCCGCTCTTTTAAGTGAATTTTTAGCTAGCATATACGTTGTGTATATCAACCAACTGGCTAATTACAAGCCAAGGGACAAATACCTCAACATTCCAGAAGTGGGAAAGGGGGAAATTCAATATGTTTTGTTCATAGTAACATTCATATTGGTTTTTGCATATTCAAAAGTTTAAATTATAACACAGCCCAACAGACATTTTGGACCCGTGTTCTCGATTGATTGATTTGCGCACTGATTTCAAAACTGATCTCGATTTGTCTTCATCAGCTCTTTGTTTTCAAGATATCGCGGACACAGAGAAAAAAAGATCAATTTTATGTTGATATGACCCTTATTATAATGAACTTTTTATAAATATAAATTTTTCATATCATTTGGCAAAAAAAAAATAATATCATTCTGATCCAAAAAAATATAATTTTCTTAAATTGATATTGAATAGTTTCAGAATGATATTTGAAATGTAATAATGATATACACACCTGATCATATTAATAGGTACACACATCAACTCTGACTTTAAGGTAACAGAAAAGAGATTTATTCATTGTTTCAAACTTAAAAATTTGTTCTCATTGGTTCTTAAACTATTTGTTTTTAATAAAATAAACTTAATTGTAACATAGAATAATAATATAACATAAAAGAGATCATTTTGTGTTTCAGATACTTTTTCAGTGTGATCATAATAATAGGTACACTTCATGAGTTGGTAAAAGAAAATAACAGTTTTTGGACACCTTCCCATAATTTTTGTTTATTTGAAAATGAATGCTTTGCCAATTTCTTATTTAAGTCTCCCCATAAGTTTTCAATGGGGTTAAGGTCGGGGGATTGGCTTGGCCACTTCGGAACGTCAACTTTTTGGTCCTCGAAAAATTTAGATAACAGCCTTGATGTGTGTTTGAGGATCATTATCTTTCTGAAATACCCAACGTAATGGCATATTTTCCTCAGCATACGGTACCATAACTGTTATTAATATGGATTTGTACTCTTCAGCATTCATTTTGTTCGTAGTCTGATAAATTGGACCTACGCCGTACCAGGAGAAGCAACCCCATACCATTATATTGCCATTTCCATGTTTGACTGTTTTTTTTATAAACCGTTGATGGAATTCCTTTACATTAGGGCGTCGAACATTCCTTTTAACAGTCATTCCCAAACAAATTAATCTTGGTTTCATCGCTCCATAATATGTTTCTCCATTTTTTCTCCCCCCGGTGCATCCAACCCAGTCTTTGTGGTCCCATGTAAAAGTTTGCCTCATGGTAATATTTTTTGCGCATAAGTGGGTCTTTTCTGGCACTTCTTCCTGGTAGGTTGGCATCTTGTAGTCGTCGTCTTCGGATAGTTGGAGCACTAACTGAATTCCCAATTTCGGCTGCAATAGCCTTCGATGGCTTAAATGGGTCCTTTTTGCTCAAAGTTACTATGTAGTGGTCAAGGGTTTCTGTTCTTTTTTGTGGCCTTCCACGGGTTTCCTGTCTTGGTTTTCTTTCTAATGCATTTTTTAACAAAATTATGAGACCTGTTCATTAATTTGGCGATGGCTCGTAAAGATTTGCCTTCTTTTCTCAGACTAAGAACCAATCGAGCTTCTTCTTTAGTACAATGAGAATTTCGACCCATTTTTTCTGAAAAAATAATTATTTAATTCTCTGTATTGACAGGAGCTATACTTAATTTACCTTTAGTTACCAAAAGATCACTGATTACAAAATTATTCACTTGATACTTGTGAGAAACGGAGACTGTACCTATTATTATGATCAGGCGAAATGTGTGGTGGACTCGCAATTTATAGAAAAGCTTTGATATACGGGGCAGCCGCTCTTTCAACTCTTTGTCACAGTGTGGCCAGACATTGACAACAACAAAAAACCAAAAATTAAAAAGTTGTCAACACCAAAAGTACGAAAAAACCCCATCTATAATTAAAAAATTCCGGTGTGTACCTATTAATATGATCAGGTGTGTATTAAAAAATTTCGATTTGCAATTTTTAACACATCAATTTGATATATTTTCATATCGGAGTAAAATTGATATGAAAAAAATCAATTTTTTTTTCGGTGCAACATCTTCCAACGCAAAAGCCTCGAAATAGGCCATTGAAGAGTAGTTTTCATCACATTATGGCAAATTTTTCAAACTTAATCGTCGTGTACAAGCAATTGTAGTGGTTGGCTTTTAATTATAACCACTTTAGCAAATTTTGCTGCATTTAAATCAGCTGGATGACAATTTTACAGCCGGTTAATCCCGAAAAAATGAATTAAAATTTAGGGCAGGACAACTAGATTGATACACAAAATGTGTTGCGAGAATGACATTACAGTTTTATGAATTAGGTTACACATGGGCCAAATGAGTTCCGCACTCACCATAATCTACGGTCAAAGCCCCTTGTAACTATGATGATAGGCGAAGTTATTGTTAAACAATCTGCGGACTACATTGAGAGACTCAGAGGACACCCAAATCGGCGAGCAAGGCAACTACTTCGCAGAAGAAGGATAAATGGTGTCAGAGTCAGAAGAAGACTTTTCAGAATCTTCCCTTGGCAATTTCCAAGACTAATCTACATCCTAAGTTGCTGACAAAAAAGTTATAAAAAAGATGCAACAATAAAAAAAAAAATCACATTTGGCAACTTTGCCTTGAAAGGGCCCATAAGTACCACTCGCAATTCACTGTCAACAAGGTTTATTATTTTCTTTCAATATTGCACTATAGTTGTAAGAATTCGCTTTTGCACGGGTTTGCTTTGGTTTTCAGAAAATCGAGTTGGAAGTGTTGTACCTTTTGTCCAGCCTAAAAGAATGCAATTTTTTTATGATTTTCTCGGTGCAGCATTCATAAAAATTATAATAAATATTACTGATAGCATCCATCTAGTAATGGGCATGCCGAAATTTTTGTTAAAGTCCTAAAGAAGCCCGTATATGCGACTCTAAAAAGTTTCCCTAATGAAAATTTAGAAACTGTGGTAAATCGATTTTGGGCCGACTATCGAAATACCAAGCACTGCACTACTGGAGAAATGCCTTCGAAGATTTTCTTCAAGCGAAGTGTCAAGACTAGGCTAGACCTACTAAAACCACTCAAGATAAGAGAGGTCATTCTTGGAAAGCAAAATAAGGCAGTTTAAAATTACAAAGGCAGTAGAAGTGTTACATTTAATGAGGGAAAAAATGTTTTCATAAAAGATTATACTAACACTAATAAGTCAAGTTGGTCACCAGCAAAAATAGAGAGAAAACTGGGAACGAGGACGTATTTATGCTCGTTCGCTCACAACAATCGTTCCATAAAGAGACATACGGATCAGATTAGGCATGCTAATGAATCACTTAAAGATAATTCAGTTATCGACGGCGGAAACAAGGCCCAATTAAACGATCCTGAATGCAAATCTGGCAGTGTGGAGGTCGCGTCTCAAGTAAATACTGAAATTTATGAGACACCAAAACGAGAATTAAGACCTCGAAAAGATGGAAAAGTATTGAAAATTTGAAACATAATTTGAAAAGAAAATTACTGTATTTTGAGTTCCTTTCTTCTGCACAGAATAATATTCTAGATTTTAAGAAACTCATAACAGCATTGTATTTCATAGTATTGCAAAACACAATCCCTGTAAATATTGAATTGGAAAATGTATGTTTAAAAGACTTAGTCCCTCTAGATATTATCGATATCGTGTTAGATATTATCGATATGTATATGGATGTATGACAAGCTCATCATCGATATCAGCAGTAAGCGTGACTCACGAAGGTAGCATGTAAGAAGAAGAACAAGAATAAAACACATATACTTTTTGCTATTGAAACCGCATGGCGACATCACAATTACTAAAATAAAACCTTCAGGTTTACTAAAATAAAGTATTACTAAAATATATTTTAAGGCGTAAGAGCGCTATTTCTTGGCTGGAATTGAAATCCCAATATATCGGGGGTGTCCTGGAAATGAAATTGAAATGACAAGAAATGAAAAAAATAATATAATTTCTTCCATACGATTTGGACCTTCATGCCTATCATTTCTGTAATTTTCTAAAAATGATGTAACGAAAATCTCAGAAGATATACGTCGTATTCTGGACAAAAGGCATGTCACACTTTTAACATTGTTGGACTACAGTAAAGCGTTTGATATGGTAGATCACAAAATACTGTGCGCAAAGTTAAACAAACTCTACAACTTCTCCAATACAGCAATGAAACTCATGAAATCATACCTTAGTGATAGGCAACACTAAGGAATTCTCTTCTTTTTTGACCGTGAATTGTGGTGTTCCACAGGGTTCTGTCCTGGGACCCTTGTTATTTTCCATATATGTTAATGACCTGCCAATATGTCTTGTCTAAATGTGAAATTCAAATGTACGCAGACGACGTTCAAATGTATGTTATTGCTCCGTTAAGAAATATTAGTGAATGTGTCCATCATTGTAATACTGAGCTGGAGCTAGTAAGCAAATGGGCTAGAGCAACGGTCTTAAAATTAACCCAATTGAACCAAAATGTCTAGTTATTTATAAAATGAAATATAACACGAGTAGTCTACAGCAGATAAAGATCCGTTATCGAATATGCTGAAAGGGCATCAAATTTAGGTTTCACTTTCAATAAAACGTTATAAGCAAGGCAATTGGGAAAATATATGCTCATATTAGACGGTTAAACCTGACGAAGCAATACATCCCCACACATATAAGAGACCTGATTGCAAAAGTACATATAATACCATCGCTGCAATATGGGGTGGAAGTTTTCGGAAATTGCAATGCAAGTAGCAAACATAAGTTAAATGTAGTATTTAATAACATTGCATCCGACCTCATATCACAATTTTCAGAGAAAATTTTTAATATACCTCTGAATTCATGGATTAGCTTACGAGTGCTAGTGTTCCTGCACAAAATATTTAATACTGGGGAACCTTCCTACCTGTTTGAAATGCTTAACTTTGATTCATCTCAAAGAACAAAAAAAAAAATTCCTACTAGAAATAAACTAGCAACATCTGATTTGCACTTCTTTCCTTATGCTATTCATCTATGGAACCAGCTACCTAACGATATTAAAACAATTAGAAGCGCGTCCGTTTTTAAAAAATCAATCGAAAACTACCTGCAGCAATAAGTTTTTCTTTCTTTTCTCGTTTGTTTACAAAAAAAATCAGTATAAATGATTTATATTTTAAGTATCATAATCAATGTTAAATGTTTAGT
Organism: Lordiphosa magnipectinata; assembly: GCA_037044535.1. Taxonomy (NCBI): domain Eukaryota; kingdom Metazoa; phylum Arthropoda; class Insecta; order Diptera; family Drosophilidae; genus Lordiphosa; species Lordiphosa magnipectinata. Next base: position 8,653 of record JBAMBO010001261.1, read on the forward strand.
TTAAATTAATAACCAAATCGACTGTTGTCTTCTTAATTGTAATAGTGATTAGTGCTTCCAAATAAGTCCTATACTTCTAGCACAAAGGGCCGATTTCTCATGTTGGTGTTTGGTCATGTTCAATGCTAACCATCTAGATGAATTTCGTAGCAATCTACTTCATCCTCATTGATTTCAAAATTATGTACATGCTAATGCAAATTAAGTATTTTTATGTATCCGCGCATATGGTCACACTGAAAAATATTTGCTGCTAAAAACAGTAAAGTCGGAATTATTATTAAGTAAACCAAAACTGGAAAATATTGGATGTTCCTTTAATATACAAGAACACCTGCAGACATTGCTGAAATTACAGATGCACATTCTGATTCCCCTAGATCATTGCATATGCTAAGTTTACACATCCAAATAAGTTGGCTAAATTTTGATAAAAATATCCATGATAAAAATTTTACAGGATTAAAAACTTAAACTATGGTTCCATACGCAAATAATTTGATCAAATATGGCCGGAAAGTTGCACAATTTTCATGAAAATTTGTCAAAATTATTTGCCTGTGTGAACATAGCTTACAACCTACTGCTTAATCTCCCATCATAGTAACAAGTCGTTCCAAAAGAAAAACCTTCTTTTTCTTTGTAAAATTCTTGCTTTAATTTTTGAAATTGGCGCACAACAAAAAAAAACAATAATCAGCCGAGTGCAGAGGTGCTGCCAACCTAGTATTATACCATTACAGGCCTCCCGGTGTGATCGTGGCGCAAACGCCCGAATTTATAATCAACCTACATAAGACAACCAATTGCACAAAAACCACCTAGTTGCAAAATCTAGATGGATTTCGATTTGAGCAAAAACATGAACATGAGAAAACGGCCCTAAGAAGAAATATAAAATAAATAAATTATGAGCAAAAAAGTAGATAGAAAAGTCGGTGACAGTGTTCTAATTGACTGTAAGTCCTAGACGTAGCGGGCGGTCAAATTTAGAACAAATGTAGAACTTGTTTGGGTTAATGTCTTATAAACCATTTGACATACCACGGCAAATGTATTTTTTTTTCAATGTTTACTTCAATGGTTACTTTTGTACTTGCAAGAAATAGCGACAACAGTTTTAACTTAGATTTTAATGGCTAAAGATAAAAATCTGCAAAATTCAGCAAATGTGGACAGAGTCATTAGGAACGCAATACACAAAATGCAGTTCAATCGTACAATTGGTTAGATGGAAGGAGTTGAACCTTAATTCTTGAATATGTTAAAATGGGCTATTGCATGTCCCAAAGAAATCATACTCGTACCATCTTTAAGGGTTATGCAGTTTTATCAGGTAGTAAACATTTTCTTAAATATTTTCGGAATATAAATTAATTTTTAAGTTTGCATTAAATTGTGTATAATTGTTCAGCACCGTGGCAAGAATGATTGCCTACTTTTTTGGGATATACCGACCGGGTGGGTATTGCCGAGTCGAGCCTTTAACAAAAGACATTCCAACTTGTATTTTATTTCATTTATTTTCTTTTTTTTTCTGTATTTTGTACTTTTGTGTGTCTGCTTTATGCTAATGTGAGGCTGGTGCGGACGGACTCTGCCATAAAATGTGCTAATACACAGGATGCGTGGGCAATGGCGGGGGGCGAAGGGCGAGGGCGTGTCGACGAGCGTTTGTAACTTTGCATTTAAAAAAGCATTATGTTAAAATCAGCCTACGGCCACAGCATACAAGCATCCACTGACAGAGCAAAGAGCCAGAGAGCGACACGAAGCGCAATTAGATTTCCGCTAAAGCGGATTTCGCGATATCGCGTGACTTGTGCCAGTGTTAGAGCCAGGGCGTTGCTGTAGGATTATATTTAAAAATCAGAGCGCAAAATTGTACAAAATGACAACGGCAGGCTGCTACGGGAGGATTGGAGTTTGGCTTTGGCTTGGGCTTGGGGCTTGGGGCTTGAAAGGCGGCAGGCAGGCGTAAAATGAAAACAAGTTTGCTAGGCCCGCGCACATGTAGGGCGCAAACCAGAATGGCAACAACAATTACAGCGACGACGACAATAGGAAATGACGACATGAATAACAAGAGGAGCAGCAGCAGCAGAAGATGGAGCAGCTGGAAGAGTCCCCATCGAATGATATCAGGCATATTAAAAAAGTCAAGCTGGGTGCAAATGCTTCGCCAAAATAGAGCCCAGAGCATACTGTGGATGGCATTGTCTTAGCACAAGTATGTAAGCGTGCCCTTCTTATGACGCCCTGTTGTTAAGCGATAACATCGAGCAGCAGCAACACTTTGGCTTGACAATGCCCAAACACAACACCAGTAGCAGCAGCAGCAGCAGCAGCAGCAGGAGGGAAGCCTGTCGAAGATGTTGGCATACAATAAGCATGAATTAATGTGGATTCAAGATGAGACCAAGATGGCGACAAGGAACAATGAATGACGGGCTGCCTCTGCTACATTGACATGTACATAATGGCGCTTGAGAGTTACCTAGTATATACATTTAATGGTGTGGGGGGGGGAGGCCACAAAAGCATTGGGTCAAGCAGCAGTTGGAAGCTCATAAGAGGCATCATAAAGTAGCCCTAATCTGACTAAAGAGATGAATCACAGTTGGACACTCCCTTGTGGAGGAGAGGAGAATGGCATTAAAAGTGTTTCAAGTGTTTTGGAAACGTTAACGGAAAATTAGTTAACAAATCCCATTGCTATACTTTTGTATTGATCTTTAGTTGAGCACAAGCAGTGTATTCAGTTTCAGATTTCAAAGCTGTCCAAAACTATTTCTATACAACGCCAACTCTCCAAGTTTCCACCAACTTTCCGGATTTTCAATATTTAGAAATCACGTTGGTAATATTTTGTAATGTGAAGCTTACAAAATAAGTTTGGACCTGATCGGATGAAAAACTTAAAAATTTCATACAGCAGTCTCCGCCGACTCTATCACTTATTACATACTTTTGTGTGTGGAGCATGGAAAATTACTTTGGAGCTAATCGCTGGGAACTAAGTTTTTGCCCAAAAAACTTTGACAACCCATTTCTCATCCAGGGATGAATTTTTCATAAGACTGGTACGCAGTTATTGTTGAATTTTCATATAGATCTTTTAAAATAAGCTGGAACATGATTGGAGGAGTAAGAAATGGGATTCATACAACAATTTTCCGCCCATTTTCTAACTTTGGTATATATTTAACTAAAATTTTAAGTCACGTTTTCCTTACTTTTGTACAGGGTGGTCCATTTAAAAATTGGAGTTCAATTTTGCTATAAAATAAAAAAACGGCTCGATATTTTTCAAAGTTGGAACATTTATTGGAAAGGTTGGTTCATGTCATTTATTTATGAAAAACCATTTCGGTCAAATGACCATTACGGCTGACTTGGCAGTAGCCCATTCGATCCACCCAATTTTTGAGAACATTTTCAATTGTTTCGGCACGTATGTCAGCAATAGGAACTCGAATCTCGTTCTTCAACTCATCAATTGTTTCAGGATTGCTTGCATAACATTTGTGCTTGACCGCTCCCCAAAGATAATAGTCTAACGGTGTCAGATCACAGCTTCTTGGCGGCCAATTCAAATCTCCATATTTGCTGATTATTCGATTTTCGAAGATAGGGCGCCGAAGATCGATTATGGCGTGAGCTGTGTGGCACATAGCGCCGTCTTGTTGAAACCAAATATCGTCCAAGTCTTCCGCTTCAAATTCCTCGAAGAACCAATCACTTAACATTCCGCGGTAGCGCTCACTTCATTCTCCTCCTCCTTCTTCATTTTCAAAGAAAAATAGACGAATCGAGACCAAAATCCGCACCAAATAGTGACACGTGGTGGGTGCATTGGCTTCTCGACGACGATATGCGGATTTTCTGTGCCCCAGATGCGACAATTTTGTTTATTAACATAACCACCGAGGTGGAAATGTGCTTCATCCGAAAAGATGATTTTTCGGTCAAATTCACCATCTTCGGCCAAACGATCTTCCGAACTTTGTATGGCTTCATGGCAAGGTCTTTATGCGAAATTCGCATCAAAGAAGTGCGCGAAATATCCAATTGTTGACGTCGATGGCTGTTCACGCACATTTTCAGCAACCGTAGCAATGTTTTCGGTCGAGCGCACCGGACGAGTAGGTACACGGGTTGGCTTATCCACCAACATTCTAGTTTCACGAACTCGCTTCACGAATTGATCCACAAATTAAGTTTTTGGATCATTTTTTGTGTTAAATGTTTTTTTTTTCAAATTTCGCACAGTTTGAGTCGAGGACTCACCACTTTGGAAATATGTTTTTAATATTTTCCAACTTTCTTCAAGCGAATGGCGACCCATTTCGTAAATGTCAGAGTTTTTACTAAATATTAGTTGCTTTCCGAATGACATTTGACGTTTTTAAAGTCAAATTATGAATAGTTCAAATTCCAAACACTAGATGGACCACGCTGTATATCTATTGAATGTAAAGCCCAGTGGACAGTGGTTGCGTCCAAAGGCCAAAAATCGAAAAAAAACGATCACAAAATATTTAGACAAAATGTAAACATATTGTCTCTTGAATGTCCAATCTTCTTAATGGAAGATTTGGTTTTTTTTGGAAATCTAAAAGGACTTTCTAAACATAGCTTTGGAAGAGTGTTCATTTAAATATTTTTGTGTATTTTGAATACGCCTTTTAGAGGCGTAGAGGGTATATTAAAATTGTCGAAATGTTTGTAACGCATGGAAGAAAGCATCTCCGACCACATAAAGGTTATATAATATATTCTTGATCAGCATGACGAGTTGAGTTGAAATAGCCATGTCCGTCTGTCCGTCTGTTTCTATGCTATCTCCTCTGTCAGTTTTAAAGCTATCTTAACATAACTTTGCACGAAGTCTTTTTGTACAAATACGCTGCACATTTGACGAAACCGGCCATAGGAACCATCGGTCGAAAATGTTGTTTTAGTGATAAAAACTTGTTTGTCTTCAACGCAAACGTCCCCAAACCTGAATATTTATAAGTTTTCTATGTTTTCGCATAATTCCACCAAGTTTAATAGGACAAATATATAGTATAGCTGGCACAGAAATTGGGTGTAGAAAATGTATATAGGAGGCCTTGTCAAAAATGTGTACATTAGGCCGAATGTACATATTCGTGTCAGTGGAATCAGGCTACCAATTCATATAAATCATACAAGCTACAAGAGTATAAAAACTTCGGTCGAGTCGAAGCTAGCTTTCCTCTATTTTTTATGTTTAGTTGAAGTTTTAGCAGTGATCCCACAAAATTCCACAACTGGTTTTTGTCACTGTATTTGTCTGACTCTTAAGGTAATAAATGTGTTGAAATTAGCTGCAGAAATTTGCAGATATGTTTATAATCGTAAATATACTAACGCAGTTTTACGTTTTGCGAGGTAAGTTTTACCCTACAAAGTACGTTTTTATACTCTGTACCGAAGGTACATAGAGTATATTAAGTTTGTGCAAAAGTATGTAACAGGGAGAAGGAATCGTTTCCGACCCTATAAAGTATATATATTCTTGATCAGCATCAACAGCCGATTCGATATAGCCATGTCCGTCTGTCTGTCTGTTCGTCCGTCCGTATGAACGAAGAGATCTCAGAGATGGTAAGAGATAGAGGTTTGACATGTATGGGGCATATATTTCTTATACTTGCAGGCAGATCAAGTTTATTTTCAATTTTTGCCACGCCCCCTCCCGCCCCCGCAATTCGTAAAAAACGTCATATCTCCTACAGTTTTGAAGATAGATCGTTCGTACCTTTTAGAGATACTTTGTAAACAACATTATTTATCGATCGGATAAACGATACTCAAGTTATGAGCAAAAAACGGCCAGTAAACACCCACCACCCCCCCCCACCCATCACCACAGCATTCTATTGAACGGCAATCTTAGTGAGAGAGAGAGAGAGAGAGAGAGAGAGAGAGAGAGAAACTTAGAGATGAGCGCGTATAACTCGTGAGCAAATGCGAGCTGCGACGTTACAGAGTATGTTATAGTCGGGCTTGACCGACTTTCTTTCTTGTTTTTTTGCCTTTTGTGCTGTTGCTCTGTCTTCGTCTTTCGTGGTTTTTTATTTATACATTAATAATTTTAATTTCGTTTGTTGTTCCCTTTGGACTTGATTTTTTTTAGGCGCTTCTTATAAGTGTGTGTTTGCACGCCTTTATATTTTTAATCTATGGTGCACAGTAAATGGAACCAACGCAGAAAAATTGAAAAACTTAATTGAAGTTTTACAAGGGAACATTGAAACCAACGGCAACATTCATATTGGGTACATCTGTAAAAGAATTGTTACTTTTTGCGAAAATTGCATACGCAAAAAATCTTGAGTTGTTCAATATCAATCTAATTGGCTGAATGTGAAGAAACAATTTTATTAAGCTGTGTCCACAAGGTGTCTCAACCAACACCAAAAAGTGCTGATCGTGGACGGCCAAAAATTGATTTTATAGAGTTTTATAGAGTCTTCTAAAAGGACAAAACGATGAAGAATTACTAAGCTGTCAAAACCCGACGTATTTATTGCTTCTGCCTTACGCTCATGCAACTCGTCACATCCAATGCTTACCGAAGTTAATGTCGATGAAGTGTAACTTATTACCAAGCTACGAAAAACTTTTGACAGCCAAAGCAACAAGAATTCCGTTTTGGGGCTTAAGGTTTCACAAGCTCCCGCATTAAGAGGCCAAATATTGAAGTTGAATCAATTATCTTGTAAAATAGCAAAGTTATAAAAAATTTCTCCAGATCGTTTCAATGGTAGCTATAGGATATAGTCGTAAGATTTGGCCAATTTTTTCATTATATATTTAAAATATTTTTCTATATATTTGGCCAAAATTTCTTACTTATTCTGTACTTTAATAGAGTAAAAATGGTTTTAAGTACAAAATTCGCATTTCGAGAGTTAAAGTAAGATTCCTTGATAAATTTAAGCATTCAATAATTTCATAGTTTAGTGCCAAGTAACATAAAATGTCCTTCGATACTATATTGATGTGTCACATAATCTAAATGTAGGCTTCAGCAGCAGTGAGCTGATTGAAAGAGCAGTTGACCATAAAATTAATTAGAAATTGTGTCAATCTATCAAGATACAATAACGGCAATGCACCTGAGGAAAATTTGAAGCTGTCGAAGATGTGCTACATTATATCATCAGGTGTCCAATTGGCCAGCGTCATTAGAAATCTGCACCTCAAGCAATGCTTTTTGGAATACTGAAGAAGTCAAAGACTTGTTAAATGGCAAAGATTTGAAGTCACTCGCAAACTTCCTTTTGCTCGGCTCTTAAATATAGACACCAAATATTTAAGATTTGTCAATTGAAAAAGTTCTAAGAATTCTAGGGTAAATTATATTTAGCTTTCTTTTAATTAACTTAAATATTTGGACTGCTTACCTACATACATCAGGACACACTAATGTACATTTTTGACCGCTAATGCATTTTGGCCAATGTTTGGCCATAATCAAATTGCAGTCAATAGGCCAGCACCCACACAATAAGCAGCCTTGACAGCTTACGTAGACACAACCATGCACCTTGCAAACAGTTTTACATCACAGCCAAAAACCGTAAAACCAAAATGAAAACTAAATTTTAATTAACTGCTTGAACACGCAAACCTGCAAATGTTTTCCACATATCCAAAGCGACTAATTGAAATAGTTTGCCAGTGTCAATATAAACCTAGCCAAAAAAAAAAAAAAAAATAGAAAGAACCGCAAACGAAATGTGGCAAATACGCACACAAATACAAACAATTTGTCAAAAAATGTTGTTTACTTATTTAAAGCGGCAACACCTCGCACAATTTGCACCAAATTTTGCGTTGCCCAGATTTGGCTTTATGCGAGCTGAGTCGCAAATTGGGCATTTGATTTGACTGCCGCCACGAACTGCCTTTGACTGACAGCACAGGGAGGTGAGGGAGCTGCGGGAAAAGGCAGCCGCAGCCCAGGCAAATAGTTTGCCAGCATAGAAAATAGTAAAAGTGGAAAGGGCCTACGATTTGGCTGACAGACTCTGAACGTTAAAAAAGAAAATGTTCAATGTGAATGGAGCATATGCGTGGCGTTTTTTTTTTTTGCTTTCTCAACTCCATTTCCATTTACTTTGTTTACATTTGCCAAGGCGAATTCGTGTAGTTGTTGTTTTTTTTTTTTTTTTGCTGTTCCTGCTGTCGAGATGCTGCCAAAAGGCAAACGACAACCGGTTGATGGGATGCGGGTCATATAAAGGCAAACCAGGTGCATATAAACGAAGCGATACTGTTGATACACTGAGAAAAGCTGTCTAATGTGGATACGAGATGGAAGCTAATCAATTAAATAAGCTACCAGACCAGGAAATGAATAATGAAAGCTCGGAAACTGTAAGGCATGCTCTGGCTGATCATGTCTTGAGTAGAAACAACTAAATAGAGAATTAGAACACTTTTATTTCCATTTATCTAACCAATTTTATAACATCTTCTGATTAAGGTTTCAATTCGAAGGGCCCCGCGAAGGCTTTAAATTTTCAAATTTCCCTATTGCATATCTTTGATTGTAGGTACGGTCTAATGTACAATGACCATTTTACATACATACATTGCGGCGCACTGTTGCTAAAGGAGGACCAAGCGAAAGAGAGCGAACGACATAAAGAGAGAGTGCAGCTAACCAAAATCTTTACCTTCCTCATCATTCCATAGACATATGTAATATTACATTTTCAATTTGTTCAAATGCTGGCAAGTTAAGCCGATCTCAAATTAGCAGCAGCTAGTTCTGATTTTTTCCGGAAACTTAAGGTGTGGAAGTAGATTAGCGAAATTGTTACACTTTTAGTTAGGATTTAGAGAACCCAGTCTCTTCGAGAATGATGCCTTAGCTATGAAGAATATTTCTTGATTTTGATTTGAGATATACAGCCATGCTCCCATTTTCACTTTCGCAAAACTTTTACGATTTAAAACCGGTTTTGGGAACATATTTGGACTCAAAATCGCAAAATTTTTGCGAAAGCGAATGTTTCTTTGGCTGATAATGTTTCTTTATTTGCAGAGAGAGAAAAATAACCGTCTTAAATTGTTATCAATTATTAGGGGAAAACAGTCCAAAACCAAGTTCACGTGAAAAAAAATCTGAAAATTAAACAGTTCTTCATTTTATATGTTTCTAAAACAAATGAAAAAGTAGAGGACCGAAGTTTATATACCCTTGCAGCTTATATAATTTATATAAATAAAGGTTTTAAATGATTTTCATCGAACATTCTTATCTGAGTTATTTCCCAAACTCAGCAATAGATGGCGCCACTACTTTGACCATTTGCTTGCATGTTTATTATATGGCAGCTATATGATATATTCATCCGATTTTGGCCAAACTCCCCAAAAATGTGTGGAAACCGATAATACTCATAACTGGAAAGTATAAAGATGCTATCATTAAAAACAAAAAAGTTTTTCTTACTAGAACTACTTTTTCGACCGATCGTTCCTATGGCAGCTATATGCTATAGTCGTCCGATTTGAATCAAACTTAGCAGAATTGTGTGGTAGCATAAAGTATTGATCAGTAACAAGTTTGGGAGCGATAACAATGAAAACAAAAAAGTTTTTCCTACTAAAACTTTTTCCCAGACTTAGCTTTTGTATGGCAGCTATACTATATAGATGTCCGATTTTCATCAAACTTATTGGAATTATGTAAAAGCGTAGAAAACGGATAAGTACGGGGTTTGGTGGCGTTTGCGTTGAAAACATAAAAGTTTTTCTAACTAAAACTACTTTTTCGACCGATCGTTCCTATGGCCGCTATACTCTATAGTCATCCGATTTGGATCATACTTAGCAGCATTGTGTGGTAGCATATAATATTGATCAGTAACAAGTTTGGGAGCGATAACATTGAAAACAAAAAAGTTTTTTCTACCAAGACTTTTTTTTTATACCTACCTTTTGTATGGCAGCTATACTATATAGATGTCCGATTTATATCAAACTTGGTGAAATTATGTAAAAGCATAGAAAACTGATAAATACGAGGTTTGGGGACGTTCACGTCGAACACAAAAAAGTTTTTCTTACTAAAATTACTTTTTCGACCGATAGTTCCCATGGCAGCTATATGCTATAGTCATCCGATCCGGCTGGTTTCGACAAATGTGCAGCGTATTTGTACCAAAAGGCTACGTGCACAGTTTGGTTAAGATAGCTTTAAAACTGACGGAGGAGATAGCATAGAAACAGACGGACGGACAGACGGACATGGCTTTATCAACTCAGCTCATCATGCAGATCAAGAATATATTTACTTTCTGGGGTTGGAGATGGTTCCTTCTATGCGTTACAAAAATCTGGACCATTTTAATATACCTTCTACAAGGGTATAAAAAGCTTCCCACCTAGCATTTGGAAGATCATTAGGTGATTCCTCACCTTGGTGAGTCTTTTTCGAGCCCATTTAATGATTTAAAATACATTAGTTTCATGTGCGATTTAAGGAAGACACGAAAAGACATGCATTTGCTCAAAATGTGATTCATTAAAAAACGACTCGAAAAAGACTCGCAAATGACTCGAAAATGTGTCGAAACTAATCAGAAGAACGGGTTAAAAACGACTCTTCATAAAGAGTCGCGGCTAGGGTACCATTGGGCGTGTTCAGCAGAATAATTGATCCCTGAGTAGGTATCAGAAAAAAATGTTGTATCGAATAGTTTCTGCTGTTGGAGGGAGCAGTATCACTTTAAAGTAGCGTACTATTTCTTTGATACATGCTCCTGTATCATGATACCTCAAATTGGCTAATATAATGCCGCATCTCTCGAGTTCAGTGGGATGACTATTGCAAATTTATTCTTTATCAGGGAGCAAGTTGTTCTGCTGAACACGACCATTTTCTTCCAACAAAAGTATCATTTATGATCAGAAGGCGAGCACATTTATGACTATTTTAATCAGACTGCGGACTCGAAACAGACTCGAGTGTGATCAGAAATTATATAAAATGCTTGCTGGGTTAGCAAGGTAGACATTTTGGAATGCTGGGGAAACAAAACTAAAGAATATTTCCAGTTCTTTTTGAATCATCAAAAGTAAAGCTAGTAGTACCACCCACTCAAGTAAGTGTTGATCGTTTGTTTTCGGGAATTTATAATTAATTATCCCAGGAGACGCTTGAACTAACAAACTCTGAATGCTATTCTGCTGTTTAGATCTAAGTACAATCTCGATTAAGATGTCATTTTTAAAAATAAACCTTTGTTTTATGAAGGGAAATAACGACAAATAGTACTACGTTAACATAAGTAAACGTTGACTAATGTATATTTTTCTAACTCATTAAACTTAACATGTATAAAGTGGTTTCTTATCTTTTAGTTAAAACTTATTCCTGCATGCTCTCAATTCCACTACTTTTTGAAAAGTAAATCGAATTTAATCGAAATAAATCTAAGTAAATTTTGAAAAGTAAGATATCTAGACTGAACGATTGTGCAGTCGACACCGCTTCTGTCAGAAATTAGTTAGCTGTTTGCTCTCATTTACGCTCTCTGTTCCCTCTTACTTACGCTCTCTGGATACATTTGGGAATATGTCCGTCTCGCTCTTACCACTGTGTTTTCCTAATGGCTCTGTGAAGTATCTTTTTGGGCACTATCGGGTGTGTCCCAGAAATGTGTAGAGGTTTTCATATAAACGTTAGCATTTCATATAATAGCTGTTTGACTTTATATGTAAAGGGGCACAAATATGTCGGGCTACTAGATTAGATGACGAAAGTTAAGAGATTTGAAACCGCCTGCTCAAAGCCAAGGAGATCATTTCCATATGATCTAGTCGCCGGTCTTATTCTTTTCACTTCACAAATAAAGTACTCCAAGATAAGTTCGAAGTGCAATCGTTTATACGAAAATCTCTAGAGATTTCCAGGACACCCATGTATAAGTATATTTTTGAGCACTATCGTTTAGCACCACCAAAATAGAGAGGCAGCGCAAATTTGTTCTCTAATACTCACTCTCCATGATTCCGTTTCGGTTTCGATTTCGTGTTCTCAATTCAGTATGAGAGAGATTGGCTCTAGATACATAAGAGAGAATCCACAATTCCAAGCGAAACGATTGAAAATGAAACAGTCGTAGATGAGAGAGGCGGACTTTTTCGATTTGGCTAGCATGGCAAGATTCTTGACACATTAAACAAAAAAATTGTTAGAAAATCAATTAAAAACTTATGTGCAAATTAAGATTCTTTAACAATTTCTAATTTTTTCAAAGAATAACGAAAAGTATACTTTATGTACATCTAGCAACTGTACGAGTGCATAATTTGACAATAACTGCGCTATAAGATATTTCAGCTTAGTACTTTTACTGAACAAATGATATTTCAAATGGGTTCCTGGACTTTTTTCTGCAAGATTTGTCAAAGTGATATTTTATTCTAATAACCGTAACCGAAACCCGAAACAGAATAAGGTTTATTACCGTAACCCATTTCCCACAACCGTAGCCGGAAAAAGCGATCGGCCAAAACAGTAACTTTAACCCAAATCGTTATTCATTATGGTTTTAATTTCTGATCAAATTCATGATACTTGTCTGCCAAAGTAGTTACCCAAGTAATTTTCTGTTCTGTATTATAATGTGTCCTCGAAAATGCCACATAGGAATTTGCAATTTAGCCAAATTGCGTGAAATTCCCTATAAAACTAAGACCTCGCTTTGCAGTCTAGTTGTTGCACTCAGAACCGAAACTCTACCGGTAAAATGTTTGGGTTCTATTCTGTCTTTTGGTTTTCAAAAATATCGGTTCTCGAATACCAAAACACAATAATTACAACTATTGGTTACACTCCCGGTTCTGGTTCTGAGTTTTAATCGGTCTTTTCGGTGTACGGTTCCAGATCTGGTTCCGGTTTGATTCCCGAAATTTCGAAAATTCTGCCGAAGGTTCGTACCCGACGTAAAAGCTTAGGTTAGGATCGCGGACCGGTTTCTTAACTTAGCGAACTAAAGGATTTGGTTCGAACCTTGTTTTATGCACCCACAAAAAAGTAATTATCAAAATGGCACTATTTAGTCATCAATTTGAGACTATTGAGTATCAAATTTACTTTTATACTCGATTCTTAGTATCATTTTGATACATACTTTTATCAATTTAATATGGTTTCTTATCAAGTTTGTAGTACCAATTCAGTTCTCTTTTACATTTAAAAACTTTTTACTTTTATTTGGAACTCTTTCAAAATGAATTGTGTTTTAATGAAATCGTTAGATGTGGGAAACATGGTTTTCTCACTTTGCATGCTCCGTGTCCACGCGGATGTTGCTTAAACAGAGCACACTATAATAGTCTGCCTCATGCTGAAACCCATAGATGTAGATCTTTACGCATTCGCAGCAAACCTGAGTGACAGAACCCTCTTCTGCAACTGTTTTCGTTTTGAACCTGTCGCTTTGGGCGTCATCTTGCAAAGCGCATAAATAGTCACAGCGGCATTGTGGCTTGGTATATGTGTTGTTTAAAGAGTTACATATGCTACACTATTCAGCATTTAGATTTAGCCTGAAATAACGCCAGTTTACTAAATGATTGGGGTAACAGATACAATTTTTAGAATTCTGTTAACTATCCAATAGCTTATTCGCTGCACCATTATTTCGTTCAGTGTAAACTGTAAGCGTAGCGATAACCCTATGCTTGCTTGTTTTGCGCTCAGCAAGCAAGCATCGGTGTGTGAGCTGCGTGTTTATTTTTGGCTCCCCATTTTTTTTTTGTGTTTTTTTTTTCTTTTTTTCGGCAAGAGGTGTTAGAGTGTCCATTAAAGAAGCAACATCTGGTTAGCACACTTTTTTTTGCTAAACTTTAAATTGAACACTCGAGCACAATTTGCCCACTCCCTTTTTTTGCCTTGGAGGTTGGTTTGGTTTTTTATGAAGGGCGTGGCTGTATTGACACAGCATCAGAAATTAGCGTAGCCAGCCCTTAATTGTGTCCCCGAATTCAAGGCACAATGGCGGTTGGGCTTCCATTGTTGGCCAACTGGAAACCCCATTGATGCTGTGTGCAAACAAATCGTAAGTCAGGCAGGATCTTGAGGCTGTTGGCCCTTTTGTTGAACCTTTGTCAGCTTTAAACACTTTTGGACACTTGACTCGGCGGTTACTGAGACTTCGCTTTAAATTAACATAATTTTGATATCATTCGACATTTTCGGTGGGTCCTTTTGATCGCTTTGTGTGTGTACGTGTGTGTGTGTGTGTGTGCCTTTTATGGCTCAACCTGGGTCCAGTTCCATTAACCGAAATGAGTGCAATTTAAAATAATGTCTTCGGGTCGCCAATTCCCCCAGGGGATGAAACTTTTTGCTCTCCGGACGCCGGCAATATCGCTGATTGTTTTGTGTGAATTGCGAATACGGATTTTGGATTCATTCATTGGAAACTTGCGCAACTAAAAATCATAAATCTTTTTAATTTCATTGATCAACTTTTCGCCAAAACTGGGCAGCCGACAAAACTTTTGCTTAGAAAGAAAGTTTTCACGCTCAACTCCCCGAGGACATATTTGGGCTGACATTTAAATCGATGAGATGAAAACTCCCAATTCATGAGACGGTGGAAAAAATTATGTGTGGCTGCCAGGCCAAAGTTTATTCTGTCCATCTGACACGTTTTTAATGAATAAGCATTTTTTACCGCCAAGGGGGGGGGGAGAAAGCAATAAAAAATCATATTTAATGGGCAGCAAACGGAACTAAATGATTGCCAATGAATAAACAAAAGAAAATATGATTGCGAATAGTTTGGAATCAGCAGTTATTTTTGGTCGGAAGAGGAGTAGGGGGGGGGTTTGTTTTGTAATAATGCGGTAATAATGATAATAAATAATGGATAAGTGGGTCGACGCCAGCAGCGGGCACATCTACAATAAACTGAGCTCTTTGTTTCTTTTTCTTTTAGAGAAGAGTCTGAAGAAGTTTAGTTAAACCATTAAAAAGAAACGCAACCCAGATCTAGTCTTTAATGGTCAAAATGATTCTTTAGCCTAATGAATAATGAATAAAAATTACATTTCAAGTAGTAAAATGAAAAGTTAAAGTCAGAATCTCCGGATTTTCTTGCAAGTCCGAAGCGCAAACCTGAATCAACATGTTCTCAATACTAAGCTAAAACAACTGAGCTAAAGACGACCGACCAAAGTGGTTGGTTGTATATACATATAAGTACTCACTTTTGCCACTCAATAAGCAGCAAGGGCCGTTGTCGACTGGATAAAACATTCGGACGACGGCAAAATTTACATTTTCTTCACACAATTTCTATGGCAGCTATACTATACAGTTGTCCGACTTTCATCAAACTTGATGAAATTATTAAAAAGCATAGAAAAACTTATAAAAACGAGGTTTGGAGACGTTTCCATTGAAAACAAAATTGTTTTTTTCACTAAAACTAGTCTTTCGACAGATTGTTCCTATGGCAGCTATATGCTATAGTCATCCGATCCGGCCGGTTCTGACAAATGTGCAGCGTATTTATAGCAAAAGATTTCGTGCAAAGTTTGGTTAAGATAGCTTTAAAACTGATGAAGGAGATCGTATAGAAACAGACGGACAGACGGACATGGCTATATCAACTTAGTTCGTCATGCTGATCAAGAATATATATACTTTATGTGGTCGGATGTGCTTCCTTCTGTGCTTAACAAACATCTGGAAAAAAACAGCTTTTGGGAAAACAGAAATTATGAAAGTGAATTTTTCTAACTAAAACCCATTTTCCGACAGAAAAACATCTGATTTCGACCAAATTTTGCGAATCTTATTGAAAACTTATCAAATTAACAATCGCCGAGTTTAAGAACAAAAAATTTGAAAACAAAAAGTTTTTCTCCCTAAGACTCATTTTCCGAACGATCGGTCCTATGACAGTCTTAAGATATAGTCATCCGATTTCGACCAAATTTTGCGAATCTATTTGAAAGCATATAAAATTATTAATCAACGAGTTTAAGGACACTAACATTAAAAACAAACAAAATTTCTTACTAAGACCCATTTTCGACCGATCGGTCCTATAGCAACCATAAGATATAGTCACCCGATGTCGATCAACTTTTTCCAATTAGTTTGAAAGCGTTTAAAATTAATAATCACCGACCTTAAGAAAGATTTACTTAAACAAAAATAAGGTTTTTTCACTATAACCCATTTTCCGACCGATCGATCCTATGGCAGCTATATGATATGGTCATCCGATTTTGACCAAAATTTGCAAATCTGTTTGATAGCATATAATATTAATAATAAACAAGTTTAAGAACTCTAATATTGAAAACAAAAAACTTTTTCTCACTAAGACCTATTTTTCGACCGATGGTTCCTATGGCAGCTATAAGATATAGTCATCCGATCCAGTTGGTTCCGACATATTAACAGCGCGCAGTAAAAAGAAGATTCTGAGGAAAATTTCAGCTCGATAGCTTTAAAACTGAGAGACTAGTTTGCTCAATCTACTCATCTCGTTGCCCTGGTCAAGAATATATATAGTTTATGGGGTCGGAAATTAATATTTCTATGCGTTGCAAACTTCTGTGCAAAATTATAAAACCCTTTGAAAAGCCTAGTACTGAGGGCGTTCAAATCTTCCTTCAGTTGTCAAATCCCATATAAAAACGAGAGCGTAAGTTAAAGTCGGCTCTAACCGACTTCGATATACCCGTTACTCATGGAAAGAAATGTTTAATTGGCTTCCTGAGTGCCTGAGGTGGGACAGTCGAAAAGTATGCAACATTTTTTTAACTCGGCTATTTATCATCCGATCTTGATCTTGTTGAAATTTGAGGGCTTATAGATGTTGCGCATATAAATGTAAGTTTCAAATTTGAGATCGATATCTCAAAAATTGTGGGAATTATTGAACATTTTTTATTGTGGAGGCGGGGGTGGACGTGCCAAAAAATAGAAATAAACTTGATCTGCATGCAGACAATAGGAGTGTGCATTTCAAATTTGGTTGCTCTAGCTCTTCTAGTCTCTGAGATCTAGGTGTTCATACAGACAGACGGACAGACGGACAGACGGACGGACGGACAGACGGACATGGCTATATCGACTCGGCTGTTGATACTGATCAAGAATATATATACTTTATATGGTCGGAAATGATTCCTTCTGCCTGTTACATACATTTGCACGACTTTAGTATACCCTTTTACTCTACGAGTAACGGGTATAAAAATAGCTTAAGGAATTTTTCCTTGCCTCGTTCTGTAGTTTAGTACCCAGAAAGCCAAGCAATACACAGAAGGAACTTTGAAAGTTGCCATACCGATTACTTGTGTGGACTGTATCGAACAGCTGAGATTCCTTCAAGAGATATGGTGCAGTCATTTTTTGCTTGTGTCAGTTGTGCAAGATTAACAAGAAAGAAAGTCGGTCAAGCCCGACTATAACATACTCTGTACCCTTAACGTCGCAGCTCGCATTTGCTCACGAGTTATACGCGCTCATCTCTAAGTTTCACTCTCTCTCTCTCTCTCTCTCTCTCATTAAGATTGCCGTTCAATAGAATGCGTGCTGATGGGTGGGGGGGTGTATTTTCAATGTATCTCTAGAAGGTACGAACGATCTATCTTCAAAACTGTAGGAGATATGACGTTTTTTCCAAATTGCGGGGGCGGGAGGGGGCGTGGCAAAAATTGAAAATAAACTTGATCTGCCTGCAAGTATAACAAATATATGCCCCATACATGTCAAACCTCTATCTCTTACCATCTCTGAGATCTCTTCGTTCATACGGACGGACAGACGGACAGACAGACAGACGGACATGGCTATATCGAATCGGCTGTTGATGCTGATCAAGAATATATATACTTTATAGGGTCGGAAACGATTCCTTCTCCCTGTTACATACTTTTGCACAAACTTAATATACTCTATGTACCTTCGGTACAGAGTATAAAAATCGGCTGCAAAATTTTAATAATGATGACAAAAACGCATTAATTGATGCTGTGAAAAAAATGCATGTTTGTGGGAATGGAAAGCACCTGGACACCGCATTTACAAAAAGTGCTTGGGAAAGGAGGTGAGTATTACTTGGTGTGGCTGGCTCCTACTCCTTGGTATCAGTGCAACTGCCAGTGTTGTTCTTGGAAGTAAAATTAAATTCCTTTCTTTCTTTTAAGCGGACGAGTGTAAAGGCGCTTGGATCTCACTTTGAGAGAGTCTTTTTTACTACCGCGGTAAAGCCAAAAGAAAGCGGCAGAGCGGGAGGCGTTGAGCTGCTGTGCAAGAAAGATTCAGCGAATGTGTTGATTGACAGTTCGCTGACCAAATGGCTTTCCTGTCTAATATGTAGCAAATAAGTCTTTTCGGTCAGCAGATCTTCAATATCAATCCAGCCCAATGAGGAGAGCATGTTTTCCCATGACATTTTAAAGTTTCACTCTACAAACTCTACATTACGGTCATATTCCTATGTAAGTTAAATATTTGGATATAAAGATATGCGAAGATATTGACAAATTGTCTTTCACAACAGGCAAAGCTGACCGAAAAGCGGAAGGTGGAACAGCCCTTAGTATCCGATGAGTTGTGGAGAATGGTGTAATCATTTTTTGAAAAAAAAAAAAAAAAAGAAGAAGAAAAGGACTTAATCCGACCAATCTTCCCTTTGCTAAGCCAGTTGCCCACCGACGTGGCCACTATGATGGAGGTGCAAATTACAATTTTATACAATTTAATGACCTTTCGATTCATATCTTGCTTGACACCATCCGACAATTATGAATTAAGATATGGCATAAAATGTAAGTGCAGCTACCGAAAAAATGAAAAAAATGCATATGGGTATTTCCATGATGTCGAACGCGACAGTCGTACGCATTTAAAGTGGAGTAGAAGTCAAATTAAAATATTATTTTTTTCTTATGTTACTTCAACTTATAGCACTTTCGAAGCACTTTATTTAGTGGGGAAAAGTAGAGCACACCTAGTGCTGGTTCCAAGATAAAGCCAATCAAAAAGCGATTCGCACGCGACAAAAAATGGAAGTGGTGTTTTTGGCCATCAATATAAAAGCAAACCTCAGCAAGATCTGCCAAAACCATTTAGTGCGACTAATTTTAAAATGTTGTTGAATAATTTATCTGTATATGGGCATTTCCACAGCTACGAACGTGACAATCGTAGGAATTTTTTGGACTTTGATATGAAGAATAACACAGGAAAATTGTACGATAAATAATCGCATATTGGTGTTTGGATAGCACTTTGGCTGCACTATATTTTATGTAAAAGCTGAGAGTTCTAGAAAGTAAGGTCCCAAGATACAGGCAGACAAAAAGGCATACGCAACGTGACATAATACGGAAGTGCGTTTTGTCTGCTTTCACAAAAGAGCAAAACTCTGTGGAATGCGTTCGAGTTTTTCAATGAAACTAACTTTAATATGATCTGCAATGTTGTAACTGTATATTTATAGCTAATTCGCTCAAAAATAAATGTTGCTTTTTTTATATTTGACTCATTATGATAAGCAACGTGACATATGTACTTTACGTGACAAGCCTTTCTCTAACGCCGTACTTCTAATGGTTTTCATAAATTTATATATGTATCCTTTTGCGTAATCATAAATAACATACAAATGTTGATTCAGGATCTTATATTGATATGATGTATATCGAAAGGCAAACTATTCTTTTTAGTTCAAGGGATCCAAGGTTCGAACCAAAACCTTGGGTTCAGGGGTTCCAGGAACCGGTCCGCAAACCAAACCCTGGACTTTACAATGGGTTCGAACCCCCAGACCGAACCCTCTGCAGAGTTTTATATGTTTGCAGCCTTGCTTAAAACCTATCAAATCTTTAATGATATTAATACAATTCGATCAGTTAAGCATTCAAGCTTTGTTCCTCATAATTATAGTTGACTCAAATCTCTTTTTTAGCAAAACATGAAAACAACCAAAAGAGGTATCAGGAACACCGACAATTGCTTTTGGGTTGCTTTGGGGTTGTTAGAGTTTTGTAGAACACGGCCGAACTATCTTTTTTTAGTGCCGCTTTTGCTATGCTCAAGACGATTGTATGTAAAATGAACAAAAACCGAATGGAAGGAAATACTCCCCGCTCTCCCTTGATGCTTTAACTATGCTGTCCATTTTTGCCATTTCTTTGCACTGTTTTTCCTAACTATTTAAAAATAAAAGAACATTTCCTAATTAGCCTCATTTTACATAGCTATTCTTTTGCTTTTCTAGGTGCACCCAAACACACTGAAATATGAAGCAAAAGGCGACTCAAACTTTACATTTGATGAAACGAAATATTGTTATAACGTTTTTCATTTGATTTTACAAGTTTCAAGTCTAGTTTGGAATATTCTTATTTTGCTTGAGATACGAGAGTCTTTCTTTCCCTTGCTATTTTACCTTAACAATTGAATTCCTTGCTTTGTGCATTTAGGAAATATTTAATTTTCAACAAAATGAATTTTAAATGCGATTTCAGCAAGTGCACTAAAGGGAATGCTGCTCCTTTTGTTTTTTTTTTTATGATGCATCCTGATGATGGCCTATGCAGAAAATTAATTACGCTGCAAGTTGAGTCGCAATAGAGGAGAAGAATGGAATGGAAGCCCTTGCCAATGCGCCAACCAAACTGACCCAGTTGTTAAATTGAATTGAAGCCATAAACACTTGCCGGCAGAGATAGCACACACAAACACACAGAAAGAGAGAGTGGAGAATGAATGAAAAATTGCTGGAACGCTAAATAACTTTAATTAGTAGTGCGAAATGCGACCATCAATCACTTTTACTTGCCGGAAACGGAAATGCCAACGGAAACCACGTGAATATTGCTAAGCGTTTTGACAGTTGCGCCTGTCGCTTATGCAACAAAAACTTAAGAAGAGGGGGAGAAAAAAAAAGTGCAAATTTCATCAGCATGACAAAAACAAGCGTAAATGTGTGACAGATCTCTCCCATCGCCCCCGCCCCCGCCATCGCCCTTCTTCTTTGGAAAGTAGCAAGTGAAATAAGTAAACGCAGCGCTCTCTTGTTGACATCTTCTGAGCCAACACGTAGCACTGTAGCAACAACAACAACAACAACAACAAGTACAAACTTGGCGAAGGCAGCAAAAGTAGTAAACACTTGAAAGAGAAGCAGCAACAGCAGCAGCCCCAGCCCCACCAAATGTTTGCTTAAAAATGATGCGACGGCGGGACAGAGTAGGGCAGGGCAGGGGCAGGCGTCTGCTTCTGACAGTTGCAAGACGCGTTGACAGTGACAGAGACGATGATGATGAGGATGAGAATGAGAATGATGCTGTGATGGCGATGAAGAAGGCCAACATTTGGCATAATCCTAAAGACAAATGTCATTACACTCGCTAGTAAACTTGCCGTTTCATGTTAAATAATAACACTGGCATGGGGAAAAGGACCCCAAACCCCAAGAAGCAAAAATTATTTTTGTATTAATATTTACAATTTATTTAGTTGACTTCAGTTTCGTTCTGGGCACTTTAAAGTTGTTAAGTTAAATGTTAAATTTTTCACGAATTTCGGTAAGCGATTTATCATCATGTTAACTAGGGAAATTTAGGAAACCGAACCGAAGACTGTTTTGGTTCAATGGTTCCTGAATTTTTTGGGAGCACACCAAATCACGCTTTCGGTTCTGCTCGTTAATTTTCATTGTTATATCTCAGCCAGCTAAAGCAAAATCTCGGATATTCCATTCATTCATCCCTCCCTTGCTTAAGTTAGATTAGGTTGAAGGAATAAAAACCAACTGAAGAGTATTCAGAATTTAGAAAGCTCACACAATTCAGCTGCAACTAAAGTAAAGGAAAAATTGCAGTATGTTTTCACATATATTTAGAAAATAGACGACAATGGCAGGAGTTGGACAAAATCAGTTGATGCAACCCGTTGGCTTACTGATCGTTAAGAGAGAGTTTAAAAATCTGGTTGAAAAACAATTCAAAATTTGAAATTAATATAGACAAGAAGCCCAAGCTAACTTTGTCTTTGCCGAAGTTTTTTACCCTTGCAAATGCTGGTTTTGAAATGTCAGAGTTTAAGAACGCTTACAAAAAAATCAAACATTTTTCTAACTAAAACCCATTTTCCAACAGATACCAAATTTCGCGAATCTTTTTGAAAACATATCAAATTAACAAACGCCGAATTTAGGAACGATAAAATTTAAAACAAATAAGTTTTTCTCACTAAGACTCATTTTTCGAACGATCGGTCCTATGGCAGCCTTAAGATATAGTCATCCGATTTCGACCAAATTTTGCGAATCTATTTGAAAGCATATACAATTAGTAATAAGGACGCTAACATTAAAACCAAACAAAAATTTTTTACTAAGTCCCTTTTTCGACCGATCGAACCATAAGATATAGTCACCCGATCAGCTTTTTCAAATTAGTTTGAAAGCTTTTAAAATTAATAATCAACCTTAAGAACGAAATACTTGAAATCAAAAAAGATTGTCTCACTAAGACCCATTTTCCGACCGATCGGTCCTATGGCAGCTATAAGATATAGTCATCCGATTTTCACCAAAGTTTGCAAATCTGTTTGAAAGCATATAATATTATTAATGGACGAGATTAAGAACGCTAACATTGAAAACAAAAAAGGTTTTCTCACTAAGACTCATTTTCCGAACGATCGGTCCTATAGCCTTAAGATATAGTCATCCGATTTCGACCAAATTTTGCAAATCTATTTAAAAGCCTATAAAATTAGTAATCAACGAGTTTAAGGATGCTAACATTGAAACCAAAAAAAATTTCTTACTAAAACCCATTTTCGACCGATCGAAACATAAGATATAGTCACCCGATCAGCTTTTTCAAATTAGTTTGAAAGCTTTTAATATTAATAATCAACCTTAAGAACGAACTACTTGAAATCAAAAAAGATTGTCTCACTAGGACTCATTTTCCGACCGATCGGTCCTATGGCAGCTATAAGATATAGTCATCAGATTTTGACCAAAATTTGCAAATTTGTTTGAAAGCATATACAATTAATAATGGTCGAGTTTTATGACGCTAACATTGAAAACAAAAAAGTTTTTCTTACTAAGACCCATTTTCCGACCGATGCACAGTGGTCGGTCTTGTATGGAGTCGGCGGCCAATAATATTTGCAGAAGAGATATAAGAATGAAACTTTGGTCGCAGCTTTTTAAAATTCTGATAAGTAAGATATCATGGAATTGCTCTAAAGCCATCTCCCACCCACCCACATCAACCCAAACAAAAAAAAAAGAAAAATATAAAAAATTAAAAAAACTCATTTTTTATAATTTATTACAAGTTTATCATAAGAAACCAAAAAAGAGATATAAAAAATGAATTTAAGAATTTAACATACAAAATGATGAAAATGAACAAGTTAAGATTGATTTATAATATATTTTTTCTGGCTTGGTAATTTTTTCTGCCCAGTTAGAAAACGATCCGAGCTCAGGAGTGAACGATTTAGTAAATTTGTTGAGACACTTGAAACCTTACGCCCGTGATGGAGTCGAAACATTTTAACATCTTTCTTTCTAGACTAGCAGCTTTTTCAGAACTCTCTCCAATCAATACTACTTACTGCATGTTCAATAGTCATGTTGTACGCTTGCAGTTTGCTTACATTTCGCTAATTCTTTTTGAAATCGTCAAATCATTTCTTGTCACTGTTTATTTTGAACGCTTAGCCTTCAATTTCTAGGTCTTCGAATGCATTTTTAGCCTTTTCAGTAACCGAACCATTTCCCAAAAACCACATAGCAAAAATATTTAAGCGAGAGAGTTCGTTTTAATAAGATGTGCCTATAATAATATAGGCCCTATATATATGAAAAAGTCGTTAAATGATATTAAGAAACAGATAATAATCTAAAAAACAAAGCACAAACACATATAGAACCCAAAACACAAAGAAATCAAATACATATCAGCAGCAGCAATACAACGCACAAGCGTTGAAACCAAAAACAAGGTACAAAAATTCACATGAAAAAACATTGTAATTTCACCTTTTTATATCGTTTGTAAGACAAAGAGCGGCAAAAAGCGGCAGCTGAAATTCATAGTATAAATTCTTAACACATTAACCTATATTAATAAAAAAAAATCCCATTCGGGGGATCGGGGGGGAACACAACTTAAACTTTAGCTGAAATGTAACTATTCGACTGTAAACATCACTAACAATGACACTGGGGAAAACATTAATTTTTTAACAAAAGCACAACGTTTATACCTGTCTTTTTAATATTCAATATAATTCGCGGCGATTCGAAGTGATTTAATATTTTAATTAAGTTTTGGAAGAAACTGGAGCAAAATCCAGGTCTTAATATTCTCTCTCTTTTGAAGCTATTTGTAATGGTTACAATGGAGCAAAAACCACTTTACCGTTTAATTGCTTGTTCTATAAGGAAATAGTGATGACCTATGACAGCTATAAGATATAGTCAGGTTCCGAACCAGCTTAACCGGTTAAGAAGTGGTTCTGAGTCATATCTTCGAAATTATTTAAGCTATAAACTTAAAATTTCTTTTGTAGGTAGGTTGAGGGTCGGTTCAAAAGTGACCCACAGTCAAATCTGTAAAATTATTTGTGCTATAAACTGGGTAGCTGGTTAACTGGCCGTTTTTTGCTCATAACTTGAGTATTGTTTATCCGATCTTTATTATTTCTTCAGTAAATCGATAAATAATTTTGATTGCTAGATATCTCTTACGAAGATATGAACCATGCGGGAGGCGGGAGAGGGCGTGGCAAAAATTGAAAATATACTTAATCTGCCTGCAAATATAAGAAATATATTTCCCATACATGTCAAACCTATATCTCTTACCATCTCTGAGATCTGTGCGTTCATACAGATGGACAGACAGATAGACGGACAGACGGACATGGCTATATTGACTCGGCTGTTGATGCTGATCAAGAATATATATACTTTATAGGGTCGGAAATGATTCCTTCTCCCTGTTACATACCTTTGCACAAACTTAATATACTTTGTGTACATGTGGTCGGGCGTGGCGTATCAGTTGTATGTGTGTCTGCTGGTGCGGGAGGTTGTGGGTTCGATCCCGCCTCGGACCATCTAATAGAAAAAGTTTTTTCTTTCTTTAGAAAAAAGCTTTTACACACCCGATCACCTTCATCAGCTACTGGCGCCAGCTGTGAAGTAAAACTAGCCATGAAAAAGCAAAATTCTCTAACTATTATTGCCGTTCGGATTCGGCGTTAAACTGTAGGTCCCTTTCTCTTGTGCGAAAAATTATAAGCACATACGCCAAGAGATTGAGAGAAGCTTGCTTGGCCCTGGCCCTCCTGGAGGTGCTGTTTGAGCCAATTTTACTTTTACTTTACATTTGGTACAGAGTATAAAAATCTACACGAAAATGTAGGATTGTCAACCCATAACGTTTGTGTAGCTTTTCTGCACGCCGCGTTTAGTTTTATCATTTCGAAGTCAGATATTTTCCAAATTTCGAAAGAGCCAGCTGAACTGGTTAAAAAATGGTTCAGAGTGGTTAGATTTTTGTCTGTTTTAACACCGGATCTGAATCAGAGTTAAACGATTAAAACTGTATTATTTTTACACTTTTTTTATCATATTTTCATGAGGAAACAATCAAAATGAACTAATATGAGCCAATCTTAACTATATTCATATTCCAATTCGAGATTTTCGAATGCAAAGTCGAGCAAGCGCCATTTTTCTCATTTGGTTACGTTTTGCTGTCATAAAAATGCCTTTAGATTGTATTGATTTTTGGTCTCTAAAAAATTTCTAAGGGTACAAAGAGCTTAAAAATATTACATAAGACACCATAAGAAAATATGTGATTGCAACATAAAACAACATAAATAAAATGAGGAAATTTTAGTTACGTAACGTCAGGTAACGTAACATCAGATATGCAAATAAAAAACAAATTGAGAAAATATTTTTGAATAAGGTTACTTGGAAAATAAACTTTTATTACTTCAAATCCTACCAAAAAAAACTATTATACAAAAAGCTTTGGTCAATTCGCAGAGTTTTGCAATCCAGCACATATTTTTGCTTATATCTTAAACTCCTTATGATCGATGTATGTCATTGTTTTTGCTGATTGTAGTGATACTTAATTGCTACCCAAATATAGTACAATATTTAAAAAAAAAACAAAATTTTCATATTGTTTAAAAACATATTTTCGTACGATCGTAACGTCACGTCAGTTTGGAAATGCCCATATCCTTTCAATTTTTCTTAATTTTAAAAATATTTTTTATTTTCGATGTATGTTTCCGGCTCGAGGTCAGGATGATAGAAAATTAAGCAATTTTATGTTTCATTTTTCCGATATTGCTCTTCGGCAACCGTCTTCAGGGCAAAACTACAAAAAATATAAACACCAATATTAACATAACTCCTTATGATCGATTGATGTCATTGTTTTTGCTGATTGTAGTGATACTTAATTGCTACCCAAATATAGAACAATCTTTTTAAAAATCCAAGATTTTCATATTTTTTAAAAACATTTTATCGTACAAACGTAACGTCACGTCAGTTTGGAAATGCCCATATCTCAAAAACGTTTCTTTGTATGAAGGTGAAATATGGTGTATAGTTTGGATACATGGAGTTTAATACTTTCCCAATTCTAAACTAGTTGCTATTTTCTGTATATCTGTATAATCATCCCAATTCGGATGGCATTGTTAGGTAAAACCTTTGGTGTTTAACTGACTTAAAATTACTTTTCAAAGTACTTACATAATTTTCTTAATTGGGGTATTCCCGATCAACCGTAAAAACTTATTTGGTAAATTTACCACATATGAGCTAGTGAGTGACCCCAGAATATCAAAAAATACAAGGCGACAAACCTATCCACTCAGCAAAGGCCAATCTAGACATATTATGTTGCTAAATTTCAATGTCAGATAAGCACGATACCAAGTATTTTTAGCCGATACTTTGAACATCAAGTTTTAACACATTTACGACTGATTTTTGTAAACATACCCATCAAAAAGGGCATCAAAAAGGTGGTTTTTTTCCCCCATGTATTTTGTCGTAAACTTTTGGAGTTTTCCATTTATCATTTACCATTTTACGAGGACTAGAGAATACCCTAAATATAACATTTTAGTGTCAAAATCACACAAATTGTATGAGAATTTTGCAACAGATTTGGACAATTTTTGGACTGTTCAAAGTCATCTCAGGGAAATCCAAAAATTTTGAACCAAGGCTTAAGTTTTGAGATTTCTTCAAACCTGCTTTAGACTTTTAGAGGCTTCGATACCAATAATAATTTTGAAAGTTAGACTTAACCCATACCAGAATGAACGACATACACACATAATAACAGCATAAAAGTCAGAGAAGTGTTAAAGTGATCTGGTTGAACAATTTAAATTGCTTTCAACAACAATAAAAACAAATATAAATTTCGCTCTCCCCGGTTGACTTACCTCAGCTGATCTAGTTGGTTCTAGTCCAAATCCTTGCCTTTGGAGTCTGTTTTAGTTATTCCACTTGGTTGTTCACACATAAAAACACACACACACGCGCACAATCGCACACTTTCAGTGAAGAAACATGGGGAATTGTAAGTCACGCGAGTTTTGTCGTCATTGACAAATGGGCACCCAGAACTTTTTGTTATTTTGTTATTTTGTTTTACTTAGTTTTTGCTCTCGCGAATTGGCCTAGTTTGTCTCGCGTTTTAGGCCCGACTGGGCACTTGTCTAATGCCTTTGTCTGGCAGGCAGGCAGATGGGACGGACAACGGCGACGCAACGTCTTCTTGCACTTGAGGAATTCAGTTCTGTTTCTCTGTCTGTGTGTGTGTGTGTGTGTTGTAGAATTAGCGTGGGTTTTATTCTTGGTAGCCACACACGAACTTTTGACCCCGTTCCTTGGAACAATAATAACAGCTGCTCTCGGGGCTTTCTTTGTTGAGTGGTTTTGTCTTTGGTGCTGACCGGCTTTTGGCTTTCGCCACTTTATTTGCAGCACATTTACCGCAAAATGCGCTTAGACGTACGGACACCCGTTTTTGGCAGAAAATCAACTTTAGCTTTTATTGATTTAGCCAACGACTAAAACCTTAAGAAAATCACACACAATCGTCGTGGCAATAACCATAAATTCGAGCACAAACTTTATATGTTTTGTTGTTGTTTATACACACGCTTTCACTTACAATACGCACAAAACAAGGGGCAAGGAACATTAGCCAGCTGGCTATCAATCAATTGGTAAATTTTTTCAAAAATTGAAAATATATTTCCATAATTTTGGAATATTATTGAAAGTTGTATTTTCCCGCACGTTTTTGACAATTTTGCTTAACGTAAGTTTTCGTAATTTAGTGTCAGGACCCGTTCACAGGACGTTTCTGCTTAGCCAGCGCCTCACGAACTGAACTCTTAGCCGAAGCCAGCATCAGTTTTTGACATTTGACAGCTGTGATTGCGGCAGCTCGCGCTCGCTCTCTTTTGCTCTTACCAACTCTCTCTCCGGCTTGGACTTGGCGCCATTCCGAGCGTGTGAGGTGTTGCACGTGTCGCCATATAAACAGCTGTTCGCACAGCTGTTGAATTTAGACGCAGGCGCTTGAAGAAAAACAGGGAAATGCTTTGGTAAAAAGCTTTACTCAAAAACAGTTTATGGCATGGGAAGGAGCACTGGGTACAGTTGACACTTGCCATAATTTGTGAGGGCTTGTTTGCTTAGCTCCATCAAGCATATTGAACCCAAAAGTTGGCGAGAAAGTCAACACTTTTCACTTGGTTAACTTTTTGGGGAGGTGGGTGCAAAACTTTTTGGCATAGCAAACAAATCTCATTGCTAGGTGATATAATTTTACAGCTTTTTAGACGAAATCAACTTATTACAAATTCCAACACTAAACCAATGCTCGGTGTTCCACACTCACAAAAAATCCAAGAACTTTGTACTTGAATAACATAAAAATGTTCATAATTTAGGTACAAATTATCATTAGGACCAAAATTTGCTCTTCCTGTGACAAAGACGAACATATCACCCATTCATGTCATCGCCGACCTGGAACAGGGGATCCAAATAGTGGAAGAAGACAAAGCGAAGGAGATCGCAAGAAGAAACCGAACTGAGAGACTAAATTTAAACAAAAAAAACAGAACAAATGAAAGAGACGAACTTATTTTAAAAATTGCAATAATAAAACAGTAGCCATAAATTAAACTGAGTACAGCAGAAAAATGAATAGAATGCTTTCAGATAGGACCACATATAAAACAATGAGAAAGGATCCCACCACCGCACAGCTTATTAGGAAAAACAACCAAATGATCAATAACTTAGCCAAAAATAACTACATTTACAACAAACAAACTCAAACTTTATACTGTTCAAGCGGCAATGCCCCACGAATTTACACACCTGATCATATTAATAGGTACACTTTGCTATTGCAGCCGAAATTGGGAATTCAGTTAGTGCTCCAACTATCCGAAGACGACTACAAGATGCCAACCTACCAGAAAGAATTGCCAGAGAAGTCCCACTTATGCGCAAAAAAAATATTACCATGAGGCAAACTTTTGCAAGGGACCACAAAGACTGGGTAGGATGCACCGGGGAGAAAAAATGGAGAAACATAATATGGAGCGATGAAACCAAGATTAATTTATTTGGGAATGACTGTGAAAGGAATATTCGACGACCTAATGGAAAGGAATTCCATCCATATATTGTTTATCGCAAGTGATGTTGGGATATTGGTGAATAATGATATCACATCAAATGATATTTCGTGCTTCTCAATCTGCAGGTCTCGAAGTCTGTCCTTTAATTGAGCTGAATTTTGCATGTTGTACTTTTCAGATGTTATGTTCCTTAAGATGTATCCTATGTGTTTTGCTTCTTTATAGCAGGAGACAGTAGTTGATGCGGCTATGTGTCTAAGTGGTAAGTGGTCTTTTTTATGTATTTTGGCAAGTCCATACACACCTGATCATATTAATAGGTACACACATCAACACTGACTTTAAGGTAACAGAAAACAGTTTTATTCATTGTTTTAAACTTAAAATTTGTTCCCATTGGTTCTTAAACTATTTGTTTTTAATAAAATAAACTTAATTGTAACATAGAATAACAATATAACATAAAAGAGATCATTTTGGGTTTCAGATACGTTTTCAGTGTGATCATAATAATAGGTACACTTCATGTGTTGGTAAGAACAAAAATTTTAATTTCCATTTTGTGTTCTTTTTTTTTAGGTAAATTAGTATTTCCTAACTTAGTATCCAGTGTATCCACCTCTATTTTTGGCCACTACTGCTATTCTTTTTGGCATACTTTTAATAAGAGCCTGGCAGGTCTCTCTACTGGTGTCTCATACCACAGTTTTTGGACACCTTCCCATCATTTTTGTTTATTTGAAAATGAATGCTTTGCCAATTTCTTTTTTAAGTCTCCCCACAAGTTTTCAATGGGGTTAAGGTCGGGGGATTGGCTTGGCCACTTCAGAACGTCAACTTTTTGGTCTTTGAAAAATTTAGATAACAGCCTTGATGTGTGTTTAGGATCATTATCTTGCTGAAATACCCAACGTAATCGCATATTTTCCTTAGCATACGGTACCATAACTGTTTCCAATATGGATTTGTACTCTTCAGCATTCATTTTGTTCGTAGTCTGATAAATTGGACCTACGCCGTACCAGGAGAAGCAACCCCATACCATTATATTGCGACCTCCATGTTTGACTGTTTTTTTTTGTAAACCGTGGATGGAATTCCTTTCCATTAGGGCGTCGAACATTCCTTTCACAGTCATTCCCAAACAAATTAATCTTCGTTTCATTGCTCCATAATATGTTTCTCCATTTTTTCTCCCCGGTGCATCCTACCCAGTCTTTGTGGTCCCTTGCAAAAGTTTGCCTCATGGTGATATTTTTTCTGGCAATTCTTCCTGGTAGGTTGGCATCTTGTAGTCGTCTACGGATAGTTGGAGCACTAACTGAATTCCCAATTTCGGCTGCAATAGCCTTCGATGACTTAAATGGGTCCTTTTTGCTCAAAGTTACTATGTAGTGGTCAAGGGTTTCTGTTGTTTTTTGTGGCCTTTTACGGGTTTCCTGTCTTGGTTTTCTTTCTAATGCATTTTTAACAAAATGCATTAATTTGGCGATGGCTTGTAAAGATTTGCCTTCTTTTCTCAGACTAAGAACCAATCGAGCTTCTTCTTTAGTACAATGAGAATTTCGACCCATTTTTTCTGAAAAAAAATAATTTTTTAATTCTCTGTATTGACAGGAGCTATACTTAATTTACCTTTAGTTATCAAAAGATCACTGATTACAAAATTATTCACTTGATACTTGTGAGAAACGGAGACTGTACCTATTATTATGATCAGGCGAAATGTGTGGTGGACTCGCAAGCTTTGATATACGGGGCAGCCCCTCTTTCAACTCTTTGTCACAGTGTGGCCAGACATTGACAACAACAAAAAACCAAAAATTATAAAGTTGTCAACACTAAAAGTACGAAAAAACCATCTATAATTAAAAAATTCCGGTGTGTACCTATTAATATGATCAGGTGTGTATGTAGTGAATATGTGTATTGAAGAAGGCAGCAAAAGCTAGCCGAAACGCGTAGGAGAACTGCTGAGTTTAACAATGTTTTAACTGCAGCAAAGGAGGACGGCCTAAAATAACTTTATTAGAAGAACGCTCTTTTTTTAAGCCTATTTAGTTCTTAAGCCGTTTCCCATTTTTAATTGAAAGTATGTTTCTGTATTTAATCAAATAAGTCTGGAAAACTCCAAGGGAAATGAATTAATCAAAGACCAAGATTGTTTTACTGTACGTCAGAAATCCACCCTAACTCCATAACCAAATTGTTAGAACCAGAAGGAAATTGTATGAGCAGATTCGATTTAAATTAATTTACATTTTCCGTAGCACACTTTTTGGAGCTAGCATGGTAAGTTTGTTTTGTGCTCAATACAAAATATTTTGTAC
Source organism: Lordiphosa magnipectinata (assembly GCA_037044535.1). Classification (NCBI taxonomy): domain Eukaryota; kingdom Metazoa; phylum Arthropoda; class Insecta; order Diptera; family Drosophilidae; genus Lordiphosa; species Lordiphosa magnipectinata. Next base: position 40,768 of record JBAMBO010001261.1, read on the forward strand.
TTGAAGAACGAGCTTTACTAAATTCGAATAGTTTTAGTCTAATAGTTATAATACCATTAACAGTCTTTTTCGATTCTAAAACGTTTCGCACTTATTTTAAGTACGCACAAGAATACGGCGTACTTAAAATCTAGCTTTGATAATAGCTGAGATCGTAGTTGGGTACAAAATATCTTGGTCTTTGAAGCTGTTAAGCTCCTTGAGATTCAGGTTCCATTGTCTACTCTATATAAAACAGTTTGCCCTGACTGACTGACTGACTGAAGGCTGAAATTTGGACAGGAGTTTCCATTAGTGGTGAAAGTTCGTACGAAAACGGTGTTTTGGAACATTCCACCCCCAAGGGTTGGAAAAGCGTCGGAAAAGTTTGTATGGGAAAATTTGTTTTTTTCATCCGATTGACTTGAAATTTGGTTTGTAAGCATAGTACGCGCTATAATTCGACACATGTTTTCCCAATTTTGGAAAATCCGCCCACATGGAAAATGGCCGGAAAATTCTGCAAGCAAAAAAATTGATTTTTCTTCTGATTGGCTAGAAACTCGGTTTGTAAGGATAGAATACAAAACATTTTAAAATGTGATTTTCCAATGTCGGAAAATCCGCCCCCCAGGAGTGAAAATTCTCGGAAAATGTTGTAGGCAAATAATTATTTTTCATCCGATTGGCGCGAAAATCGGTTTGTAAGGATAGAATAGAAATAATTTGAATTGTGATTTTCCAATGACGGAAAATTCGCCCACAGGGTGCGAAAATGGCTGGAAAATTCTGCACGCTAAAGACTATTTTTCATCCAATTGGCTTAAAACTTGGTTTGTAAGCATAGAATACGAAATAAAGTGAAACGTGGCGGTAACGATAACGAAGCGAAGCGCGACGGGTTATACAGTGCCGCTCAACTGAATAGATTTGACTTTTTTTTAGTTTTGAAACGTTGTATCTCTGCAACAAGCACTGCGTAATAAATTTTGTTGTATAAAGAAATCAGTCATTTGTGAAATAGCAAAGTTTCGGTTCTGTTAGATTTCTTTTTATATCATTTTTGTTATTTTTTCAAAAACATAAACAAAAAATCTCCAATTTTTTTGGCTCAACTGAATAGTTTTGACATTTTTGACTTCACTTTTTGATTGACTGCGTGATTGTTCGACAGTTTTTTGAAACCGGTTCGTTTTGAAACCACGTTTTTCGAACTGGCAGCCATGATATCTACAGTTACACTGAACCGATTTTGATAAAACTAAGTGAAATCGTCACAGAATTGTCACCATTTGGGTCTGAATCTCAATCATAATTTTAAAAAAAAATTTTTCTATTTTTTTTTTAACACTAAACTACAAAAAAAGGTTCCAAAATCGAATTTTCATTTTTCAATAGCCGCCATTTTGTAAAAAAAAATCACAACATTTTTTTCGAGTGTCAGACCGGAATGACTTTTATACTGATTATAACCAGGGCTTAATCCCGAAACGAATTTCGGTTCCGGTACCGGTTCCGGTACGTCCCGAAATGAATGTTTCGGTTAAATGTTCTATTTCGGTTTTCAATTAATTTCGGTTTTCGGTTTCGATACGGTACCCGGATTTTTATTTCGGTATACCGGTACGTACCGGTATAAGTACTACCTTATTTTTAAATTGGAAAAATTAAACTCTGAGATAAATCTAACTCATTAATTTTTATTAACGCGAAATCTTATTGTCAGAAAATGGGAATTTGAGACTCTCGATGGGCAGTATCTTCAATTTAGAATTGTGTAACCATTTTTCAAACTAATGCCTAGAATCTGCAAAAAAAATTTACGGAATACACTGTAATTGTTAAATAGTGTTGCACCTAGCGCCATAGGAGTATTTAAGAACTTTTCTTCGAAGTTGTAGCGGTCTATTTTAATTACTTAAAAACCGTCGGTAGTTGCGGTTCACAGAATAAAAGCGTTTCGGATCATATGTAAACAAAAAAAACCGCCATCCATGGTGCCCAACTCGCGTTTTTATTAGACGTTGCTTATGCTTATAAAAATTTCTCTATAGTGAGTTATTCGCGGTTTTTTAGCCAATATAAGATGGAATATCACTAAATGACAACTAAATTTAAGCCTCAGTCTTTTGTTACATTCTTTAAGTGGTATTTTTGTAGTCAACTAATTCAAATCCAAATACGGACTTAACGCTCAGGGGCTTTAAGTCCGGGCCTAAGGCCCAGGAATGTTCTGAGTTATATCTCAAAGTTGTGATCGTGGGCTTCATGTCATGTCACATTTTTAGTTTTCAAATTTAACTTTGAATTTTATACGTCCACGTCTTATTTAACTAATATAGCATTCTTGTGCTCGCAGTAAGATAATTGCATTCAATGTGGTTAAGTCCATACAACTTTATATGGGACTTATTATACATTTTCCGCCAGAGAATAGGCGTTCTACGCTACCCTGCGTAGCTGGAACTGAAAGCACGACTTTTGAAATCTCATACAATTCTGGGAACTTTGTGGAGGATTCTGGCCACCACTTGGTTTCGAACGCGTTTAAGAGAAAAGTCTTAATGGAATCCAGTAGCTGTTTTGCTAGAGATGACGAATTATTATATATTTCCAATTTCCAGTGTATCGAAATGGAATTAAAATCACCCAAAACAAGATTTTCGGCTTGTAGTTTAGTTGTGGCCAACTCCGCTGGTTCTAATATGCGTACAATTTCTCAGACTGAGTCCCACACTTTCCGGTGCAGAAGAAAGTCGTTATTTGCAGCCGCAAAACTGGGGCAAATGTTGAAAATGTCTTCCGAAGCAAATATTTTAGCGCTCCAACTCGTGAGCAAATCTACGATGCGCTCTGCAAAGGAAAAAAAAACCGAAACTATACCGGTACCAACGTTTCGGTTTCGTTCCGGTGCTATCGGTTCCATTACTAACGGTAAACGGTTTTCGGTTATCAAGAAAAAATTTGAATCGGTTCCGGTTCCGGTACTTGATTTGAAACGGTTTATTTCGGTTAACGGTTCCGGTACCTGTTCCGGTATAATAACCCAGTTTTTACTTTTCATTTCAGACCACCTGGAGGCGAGAAATCGTGGCCGCCCGCACCATACCTTTTTTTTTGGACCCCCCACTTTGACGGCCGAGAACTTTTTGAACAGCCCTCATATCGATACAAAAAAATTTTTTTGTTTACTTTAATCTGTTTGTAACACAATAAAAAAAAAAACAGAATTGGAAAACCTCTTTGCGTTTTCAAATAAGATGTCCCAAAAACAGCCTCGACATGGAGAATACCCCCCTTAAACACATCCGGCTTATAGGCATAAACATGGTGGCAAGGTGCTTGTAACGATTTTATTGTCCGCCATTTTGCTGCCCCGTTGGAATTTAATCATCTCATTCGAAGAGGAGTCGATCCAAAAACAAGAGCCTTATTCGCACATCTTTGTGGCGATTGATTATGGTGTGCCTGGTCCAACAGAAGGACTTAATCATGGTGTGGAACGCGGATTCGCCGGTGGGGTGCTGTAAATTGCATTGATGGATTTAGTGTGGAGGCAGATTGTGGAATTCACGCACTATGGCTCTGCTTAGATGACGTTTACAATTGTTCCCTTTCCCTTTAAATGGCGACTTAGCAGATTTTTCAAAAGCAATTGTATCCACAACCAACTGCATCTCCGTAATCCTATTTGTAGACAAATATTACAAATTTAACACCGAAACTTCAATTTAATTTAAAGTAAACAAAAAACAGCTGATTGACGATTGGGTCTATTTGCGACTGTTCGCTCAATGTAAACACCAAAAAGATCGTAGCCCCGGAAAAAGTCGTACGACCGCAGTGTAAATTCGGTATAAACTAGCTCTTCCCCCAAAGTTGATATCACAGTTGACATGGAAACAAGAGAAAGAGAGTAAAATTTCCACTGTTAATGGCGGTGTCCATGGGTACGGAAACGGCCACGAAATGAAAAACTCTATATATGAATTTTTTCGTGTGGCCGTTTCATATGCGGTTTCTACCAATCGCGAAAAAAACGTACGTTTGCCACTACGTTGTGTTTAAAGTTAACATCGCCTTTAAGTGCTGTTAACGTTTTTTTTTTTTTGCCGTGACGTGAGCAAAATATGTTTCGATTCTAATTTGTGCGGCCAAATTGGAAGGCCAAATTGAAAATGAGGTCATCTAAAAAAGATTCCAGCAGAAAGCGTCACCTAATGGCACTTTCTAGGGCGGGCAAGCTGAATTTAATAAACGCCGTGAAAGTGAAGAGCGAGGTGTGAGACTTGGCGGCTAAGAAACACTCGGAAACCCGCCAGAGATTTGATTCGACTCAACTATGTGTTCAATCACAGCTACCAGACCAAGAGGAATATCATTGAACAGCCGCTTGTGCTCAATCCAGCGGCAAGCTCCCAGTTCAGTGGACACCGAACTGCGGATCTGGACAATTGCCCCCTGAAGGAGACCGAGCAAAAATGAATCGGGCAACGCGGATGTGGCCTACATAAATGCCAATTCTATTCAGGTAAAAAATGAGCGAACCAAAGTTCAACTTTATAAATCACTTCCATTTCTCAATGTTTCCGTGCCAGGGCACCGACTACATGTCCAAGTGTTATGTGGCCACCCAGGGACCGCTGCCCAATAAAATTTTCAAGTTCTGCACCACTACATACACCCAGCGCCACAAAAAAAGCCGCACCTCGAAAATTTATGAATTTTTGACATCACTATGCGGGGATTTCCCTAAATGCCGTTCTATGCTCTTATTTTTTTTTGCCTTAAATATTCTTCACATAGATTCGTCATTTCAAGAGATCAGTTGTCAAAATAGCTTTTTCTAGAATTTTATTTTTGAAGACACCTTTAAAAGTATGCCTAAAGGAAAGCAGTTCAGTATTTCGGAGAAGGAGAGAATTATTTTATTATCTGAACAAAATGTACCAAATCGTCAAATAGCAGCTCAGACAGGTTGCAATGAAAGTTCAGTGCGTCGATTTTTAAAAAAATATCGTGAGACAGGTGAAGTGGAAAGGAAGCAAGGATCGGGAATGAAAAAATGCACCACAGCACGAGAAGATCGTATTATCATGAAAACGAGCCTGCAGGATCGCTTTAAAAATGCAGCTGAGATAGCATCTGAGGTACGGCAACAATTTGCAAAGGATGTTTCGACCCGAACAATTCAGCGTCGTTTAAATGAAGTGGGTTTAATGGCAAGGACACCTGCAAAAAAGCCACTCCTAAATAAAAGAATGAAGGAAAATCGGCTAAACTGGGCCAAGGAAAAAAAAAATGGAGTGATTCCAAATGGTCACGAGTCCTATTTTCGGATGAGTCCAAATTCAATCTCATTAGACCCGATGGCTCTTGCAAGGTGCTTCGTAGAAAGGGCGAATGATATTTGGAAAATTGCTTTGTGGGAACCGTTAAGCATTCACCATACATTATGATATGGGGATGCATATCTAAATATAAAACTGAATCAGCTTTAATGATTCAGGGTATGGTGAACGCGGAAAAATATAAAGATATAATTTTAAATGGAGTTGTGCCTAGCATTGAGGCGAGGCAATAAGTGAGAAAGAAGAAGATCCTATTTTTCAAGATGATTCTGCACCTTGTCATCGGGCTCGATCTGTAAGTACATAATTCAGTGAGCTTTTGTTATTAAAACAACTTAATCAATTAATTTTGACCTTCTTCTTAACGAAGATAACAATTTTGAAGGAAGAATTGGGCATTAAGTCCCTAAATTGGCCCGGAAACAGCCCTAACCTCAACCCAATAGAGTATGTCTGGGCCCTTATGCCTAAAACCATGGTAGAATTGAAGGATGTGATAGAAAAAGTATGGTTCGAGGATATCACTGAGGAATATTTAAGCGCTTTGCACAATTCGATGCCCAATAGAGTAAAATGTGTAATTAAAGCAAAAGGGGGTACAACAAAGTACTAATTCAAATTAAAAAAAAAAATTAACATTAATTTGATACAAAATATATATTAGATTATAGCAAATTAAGTATACTTTTGGAAAAAAAATCATTATTTGTTGAGTATATGCACTATTCTAATTATTATAATTTTTTTTCTTAAAGTTGTCATAATTATGAAAAGTCACCAAAATTAATATGGATCAGGAAAAAAACCTTTTTCTAAAAAACTAACATTCATAAAATAAAAATTGCTATGCAATTTTATTTAAAAATATTCCATTAATCAGTAAAAAAAATAATTGGGCAATTCGGAAAACATTTATAGAAACCCCAAGCAAGAATGTGAATATTTAGACTGCGGCTTTTTTGTGGCGCTGGGTGTAGATTAATTTTATTTTTTTATGTTAAGTGGAGGCTATTAATACTAAAACTAACATAACAAAACAAAAATTGAAACACAAATAAAAAATTGTAATATAACTTTTTTCTTACACTTGGTAAAATTGTATGGTAGGGGTGGGAGTGTGAAGGTTTAGCCACGCCAATTTTATATAATCTCATATCTAACGGTTTTATAAAGCCGTAAACAAAGTTTTAAGTCGGCATATCTACTGAAAGTGTTTTTGGCCGCAGTCTCCATACAATCTGGCCCACTGTGCGCTGCTTGAACGGACGGCAGCAGCAGCACATAGAAGAGTCACACCAACAATGGCGGAAGAGGCATTTACCGTTGTTTAATTGGAGGTGGAAAAGTGGAAATGCATAATTTTACGCATAAATGATCAACCGATCTCAATTGCAATACTGACCTGGTTAAAACGCGAAATGAGACTTCTGTCTCTGCCTGCTGGAGTCTCAAATTTTGGGGCGCTCCTCCTGTAAGCAACAACAACAAACATGTAGATAGGTTTGTATGTGTGTGTGTGTGTGTGTAAGTGCGGGCAACTTACCAGCGTGGGCGGTAACAAATAAAACAAATTGTCACCCAGGCAAAGATTTAACTTTAACAAAACACAAAATCACTCAAAAAAACATTGCACAATAAAAAAAACAACAAAATTAACGCGTTTCACTGGAATAAACTCCATTTCATCATACACTCTCTCTTCCTCTTCCTCTTCATCTCACTCACTGAAAACAACTCACTGGCTATAACAAATTGTCACCCAGGCAAAGAATTAACTTTAACAAAACAAAATAAACACTTAAAAAACATTGCACAATAAAAAAAACAACAAAATTAACGCGTTTAACTGTAAGACACTGAATTTCATCATCCTCTCTCTCTTCTTCTTCATCTCACTCACTGAAAAATGGCGTTTGACTGCGCTGCTTCTAAAAGTTTCCCTCAAAATATGACAGAGGGCGCTGTTGATCGGTGAGCTGATCTAGCACTTTGGCGGCAGGATTTAAAAAATTTGATTTCAATGAAATCAATGTGGAAGTCATTTGATTAATAAAAATAAATTTCCACTTTCAAAGCAATTTGCGCAGCATACGGCTGACTTCGTTGTTATCGTCTGTGCTGTGTGCACAATGGAGAGAGCGTAACTCAGAAACCAAACACAGAGAGAGAGAGGTAAAGAGAGTAAAGTTTTCACTGTAAATTCGGAGTAGTTTGTGAGCAAATTGGCCGCTTAACTCCTTAAGAGCAGCTTTTGTCAAGAAGTGTATTGGTGTACGACTGAAAAGCTTTTTGCTCTCCCGTCACAAGCGTAGCTTCAAGTGTTCTGCGTGTGTCCATCGCTACCTTAGAGCAAATATACTTTTTCCGTGTCAAAATTAACTACTTTTTCCCCACTTTCTTTTGTCATTTCAAGTTTAATTTTAATTACGTTTTAAGTGTTTAAAATTAATTACAAAAACCTAACGCATAAAAATGCAAAAAAAACTACAAAAAACGCATGCCGGTCGCGTCGACGTCGTCGTCCTCGTTGTCATCCGTCCACTCAGCAACAATGACCATCATGAGCGCCATGATTGTGAGCATGAGCGCCGCCGCCGCCGCCGGACCTGTGTGAGGATATAGTAGTTGTCTCATCACCATCGCTGGCTCCATCCTTGCGCTTGACCCTCTCCTCATCAGCAAATTCACTCAAATCCCGACGCATGGCATAGGCATCCTCGCCATCTGCATAGTACTTGGGCTCCACTTCAATAATTTTAAACTTCAACGAGTTGGTATACAGATTTAGGGCGGCCCGATTGCTTTTACGCACATGCAGCGACACATACTGGGCATTGAAGCACTCCACCATGGCCTGCGAGGCCTGATTCATTAGCTTCTGGGCCAGGCCGAGACGGCGATAGGAACGCTTAACCGCCAATGAGGTGATATGTCCATGTTTACTCTCCTCACCGGGTTCAGGCTCCTCCATTTTGGCCAAAACATAGCCCACAATACCGCCCTTATCATCCTCGGCCACATAGCTTAACTGCGGCCAGGTTAAGCCATGATAAAAATAATATTTCATTTGATAGTTCTCCGGCAGACACAACAGATTGCAGTGCTGCATGGTCATAAGGTCTTCGGGTTTGGCGCAACGTATGTTCATGGTTAAAGCCTCTAATCTCTGCGTGCTTTGCGTGCTCGAGCGGCGTGCTGATGCTGTGGTGGCTGCTGCAGCAGTTGTTGTTGTTGTGGTTGTTCCTCTGGCTCCTCCTGACCCAACAGTTCACGCACCAGACGAAATTTTGATAGAAATGCCTTCCAGATGAGGAACCAACCTAAAAGTAGAGAAATAAACACCAGATTTTAGACAAAATGCGTAATCATGCTCCACGGCTGTTGCTTTTGCTGCTTCTTTACCCAACAATATAATGGCCGCTACAATGCTAACTGAGGCTAAGATGGTAAAAATGAATGCCAAACCCGTTTGCAGGGACATTCTAAGCAGTCACCGCCTGTTTAAGCGAATAAATGTCCCATTAAGTTTCAATTTTACTTTTCATAAAATAATAAACAGCTGTGTGACAGGCGCTTTACAACACTAGAAACCAGGGCTGCAGCGTTGAGACTAAAGTAAATTTTATTTATTTTTTATAAATTTTTCGTTTTTCTTTAATTAAAATTTGGACTAGATAGAGTTTTCAACCAACACACAAAAATTTGGTTAAGTTTTGTTTTATGCATTGTGGCCACAGATGAATTTCCTTGTCCCATGCCAGTTGGGGGTTAGAATTGGTTACACACGCATTGCACCGCCTAATACAAATTAAAGCTTAACTAAATTCTTTGCCAAAACCTTTAGTCTCTTTCTTAAAATTTTTATAAATATTTTAAGCACCTTTTTATTAAAATTTCTATTATTTATATGCAAAAGCAATCAAGAGCACACTTATTTTTGCACACCGGCAGCTACTACAGTGTTGGTAAATCTCCGTGGCTAGGCTAGTGTGTGTGTATTGAGAGTATTCGAACAGCTGTTTATGGGCAACACTTTTGCTTTATTTTTATATTAAATTTTTGCCACAAATTTGATTAAAATGCAAGAATTTAATGCCAAACGTAAGGCTTTGTTTGCTTGCCTAGACGATGCCAGCAGAGAACTAAAAGGCACCGCCTTGGATCAAAGTCAGGCACAACCTGAAGGGCAGTTGATGAATTACCGTCAATTGGACGGTGATGCGGAAACGGAGGATGTCAAACTCAAGCGCCTGCGAGGCAAGGAGAGCATTTTCAAAAAACCCGAATTGCCCATAGGACGCTGCCTGAAGCCACGGAAAACGCCAGACTATCAGGTATAAGTCTCTTTCCTTAGCTTGGAAACTTTGAACTAACTTCTAACTCGCGTTTCAGGTCAATCCCCACAAATGGAAGAAATACTGTCTGTCAGATGTGGACATCTCGGATCAAACCAATTCGTCTGCCGCCTTGTCCTTTCTACGTGAAATGGAAGCCCAACGAGAGTCCAACTTAGTGGAGGCTGACGAAGCTCCTGGAACTAAAATTGAATTCAAAAAGAAAAGCAAATTGCAACGGAATCTTAAAAAGCTGCAAGCGGAGGAAGTTAATGATGTGGAACTGGATAAGCCACAGCTGAGAGGCTCCAAATTGGTCATGCCCGAATATGTTATTGGTCAGAGAGCCACAAAACCCAAACGTTCCCATTTGAAATCCACTCAAAATCGAGCTGCAGCAGGCAAATTGCAGCTGTCACATTTGGAGGAAGTGGATGAGTAGGCAGGCAGTAATTGTTAATTTAGTAGATTTAAATTATATTTGTAATAAGCCTGGCATGAAAATTCCAGGTGATTAAGCTCTGCATATTAAGAAAATATGCAAAAATTATTAAATTATATTTTAAAACTAAGATTAAACCCGAAATGAATGTCAATTGCTTTATGGAGTATGGGTAAGGGTTATTAAACTTTGTTTGGGTTTCCGTTACGGTTATTATTATAAAATATTGACAAATCAAGGTCCCCTATTTGAATTCCCATATTCTCAATTTCACTTCCACAAAAATTTTGTGAATTAAAACCGGTTTTAGAATGCAGTTCCGGCACTATTCGGCAATTTCCCATATTTTATTTGTAGTTGTTGTTATTTGACAAATGATTTTCTGCATATTAATGGGTGTCTGTTCGGCATATGAAACGTTTGGGAACAATTTTTATGCTCCGTACCAAAGGTACACACACTTGAATTGCATTTGAAATATATACAGAAAACACTATTTGACTATGACGCTAACAGATTATCAAATTAGTTGGCTAAAGCCGTTATAAACGAAAACATTTACTGGAGTAAATGTAGTAGCACGTTAGGAGAAACATCTTCCAGCTATAGGCAGGTCCAATATTCCAATATTCCATAGATCTGGCCACGTATACCTTCACCTCGGTGATTATGTCGAAAACGTTTAAGCGCGCGCTACAACGTGGCGTGATGATACGGATTGTCAGTGACCCGGAAATGGTTCACTCTTCCAGCTCGCAGATTCTACGCCTGACCAACTTTAATGTGCCTGTGCGCAAACCTGACACCAAAACTCTGATGATGCATCACAAATTCTGTGTGATTGATGGAGAGGCACGAGTGAAGGAGATTGTGAAATTGAAGAATCGCAAATCTACGCGTAACTATTGGCAGTGTGGTGTTCAGCGGCTCGGTGAACTGGACTAAACAAGGCCTAGGCGACAATTGCATCATTACCACGGATAAGGTGCTGACGGAAATGTATCAGGCCGAGTTCCAGCCACTTTAAGTGTCAGGCTGGAGTCCTTGGATTTCTTGGAGGTCTTTGACTTCTTGGCTTTCTAGGGATATACATATTGTGTTCATCCGTACGTATGCTGGGCAGCGAAGTGGTGGCTGCCGGTTAGGATTCTCGTGGCTGTCTTATATGACTATCTCTTAGGTGGTCATCACTGTGATGATGCTGACGCTGCCAGCGATCATCCAAATAATGATCAATTTCTAGGCGCAAAAATGACACAAGTTGTCAAACAAAAAAGTTTGACTCCGGAAGAATGAATCTGATGCCTCTTAAGATACCTCTGCAGTAGTTGCAAATGTACAACATTCTACCTCCAAAACAAGAAAGAAAGTCGGTCAAGCCCGACTATAACACACTCTGTACCCTTACACTCGCATTTGCTCAGGAGTCAAACGGCCAGTTAACACCCCGCGCACAACGCGGTGCGCTCTCTAAGTTTCTCTCTTTCTCTCTCGCACTAAGATTGCCTGTGTTGAACGGTTAGGGTATGTTGCTGTGGTTATTGGTGGGGGGTGGGTGGTGTTAACTGGCCGTTTTTGGCCCATAACTTGAGTATCGTTCATCCGATCTTTATCATTCCTTCAGCAAATCGATAAATAATTTGGTTTACAGGTATCTCTTGAAGAAACGAACGATCTATCTCCAAAACTGTAGGAGATATGACGTTTTTTCCAAATTGCGGGGACGGGAGGGGGCGTGGAAAAAATTGAAAATAAACTTGATCTGCCTGCAAGTATAAGAAATATATGTCCCATACATGTCAAACCTCTATCTCTTACCATCTCTGAGATCTCTTCGTTCATACGGACGGACAGACAGACAGACGGACATGGCTATATCGACTCGGCTGATCAAGAATATATATACTTTATAGGGTCGGAAACGATTCCTTCTCCCTGTTACATACTTTTGAACAAACTTAATATACTCTATGTACCTTTGGTACAGAGTATAAAAAGCAAAGCATTGTTACCATTTTGGAACTAATTTTCGTAGAAGATATTGAAAAACAACGATGAAACTAAAGTTTTGGAGTTAAGTTATCGCTGCCAATGACGCTGGAGGTAATGAAAGTCTTTTTGAGTTAGCCCCTTTTGCGATTCAGATGTTGTCAGGCTGGCTGTTGGAAGGCACAAGGCGGCCATTTCGAATAAGTTGTTCTAAGTTTTGTAGCCATTAAGTGTTACCGAATAAAAAGCAGAAAAAAGTTTTGAAAAATATTTATTAGTTTTCACTTTATGACCAAAGAAACCGCACAGAGAAAAATATGGCGTTCCAAAATCGTCACCAAATGGTCACGATTTTGATTATTTTTTTTCCGTTCATCAAAAATGAACGGTGGTCATGAAAACAGAAAAATTGTTAATTATTTTAAAATCATTTAGTTATTCCATATTATCGAAAATGTCCATGAAACAAGCCCAAAACGTTCATAATCCAAGCCCTAAAGGTACTTTAAAGAAGCCAAAAATGTTCATTAACCATGCACAAAATTTTCTTGAAGCAAGCCCAAATCGATCGATGAGTAAGAAAAAAATGTTCATGAATTTAGAAAAAGCGGGCTTAGCAGACTATCGTCATTAAACTGTCATGATTTTGGTACATTTAGAACGGATTTTTTTCTCTTTGCGTGTACCAAAACAATTGCAGGTACTAGGTAAATACGGGTTATAAGGTCCTTCCTAGTTACCTTATGCTAATAGGCACAACTGTGGCCTACGGTAAGAATGGGGACGAGGAACTTCAGCACTCTGATGATATATTAAATATAGTAGTAGTATAATTAACTGCTATTAAATATATACTTATTATATTATATAAATAATAAGAAAAGGCATGCGCTTTTTTCCAGCTTTTTTTGTCAAAAAATACAGCTTTTTTTTCCTCTCCGTCCCGCCGAAAACGGATTTTTTTGCTTGGCAAAAGTTGGATGTTGGAAGTTGGAAAGATGTATGAATTCCTACAGAGTCTATTATAATCTCGATCATAGCATTGGAAGAAGGTATTTTAATGACAATTATAATAGTACCAATATGATAGTACCAAGCACAAGATGCAGACTTATATACCTAAATGGATTCTGCAATGATAATGGCCTAACCATCTTAAATGGATTAACAAATGGGAGATGCAGAAGGAAATTGTACTTTTATGAGCACAGTTAGAAGCTCCACCAATGATATAGCTGCTGTTCAATGTGACTTGCTACATCATGTGGAGCATTTTAAAGTGGAGAGTAAGATTTGGTCAGATCATCTAACGATACTACTTAAAATTAATGTTAATCCTGCTGAGTTGTCATCACAGTTAAACCTGTTACCAAAACTTAAGTGGCTCCCAAGAAAAAAACAAAAGATGGCGTAGAAACGCTTTCAGACATGCAGTCAATCATATCAAAAGCAGCAATAAAACATTCGACTAAGCCTGCCCAAGTACAACCGAAAAGCCAATGGTTTGATAGGGAATGCAGTCTACTAAGAGAGCACTTTCCAGCTTTTGAACAATTTTAGATTGACTGATAGGGAGCCAGATCGGACGCAGTACACTGCGAGCGCTAAAAAGTACAAAAAGGCAAATTATTTGGCTGATCTGGACAAAATCGACTGAATTTGATAAACAACAGCAAGCAATGGTGGAGTCTCGCTCGACAACTTAAAAATGGAACCTTTCATGTTGGTGACTTTAAGGGGTACTTCAAAAATCTGATAAACCCTGACGCACAGTGGTGCAACATGCAATATGCAAGAAACCTTATACAGAACGAGATACTAGATAGTGATATCACAACGTCTGAGGTGCTTATAGCCCTAAACAAGGCAAAGGAAAAAAAAGCCCTTGGAGAGGACCGAATTCCCTACGAATTTTTTATCAATCGAGGAATCTCGTTTGGAAATTGCATTGCGAAGATTCATATGGGCATCAAAAACAATAGGCTTACAAGATGGGTAAGCCATTATAATAAGATGAAGGAGTATCAAGCCGGGTTCAGTAAGGGCTATTCTACGGTGTATAACATATACAATTTGTCAGCGATCATCAACCTAAAGTTGCAAGAGTCGAAAAAAGTATATGGATTTTTCGTAGATTTTAAAGCAGCTTTTGATAAAGTGCGATGGAATCTTCTCTGGTATAAACTGTACAAAATGAGAGTCTCTTCGAAATTTATCAACTTTCTGGAAAGAGTATACTGTCAAACGAAAGCGGCGGTTTGGACGGGTATCGAGCTATCGAGCTATTTTGGGACTGAAGTCGGAGTAAGACAAGGATGTATACTCTCCCCCCCTGTTGTTTGCGCTGTATCTGGAAGATCTACATGATAGTCTGCAAGGAGGCCTTTTTCTGGGAGATGTTAATATTCGCCTGCTTCTTTATGCGTATGACATCGTCATTTTAACCAATAAATCTGAAATGCTTCAAAAAATGATAGAAAACTTGGAGAAATACTGCGACGAATGGGGAATGGAAGTCAACCTATCAAAGTCTGAGATAATGGTTTTCAGAAAGGGCGGCAGAATGGCAGCAGCAGAAAACTGGACATTTAAAGGAGATGCCATAAAAATTGCCACAGAGTCTAAGTATCTTGGAGTGTGTTTTAAGCCTACCCTTACTTTCAAAGAACATGTAGTGAGAAGAAACGCTGAAGCAAAAGACAGTATCAACTGCATTTGGAACTCCTTTTTGGCAAAACCTAATGTAAGCATCAGAGCTAAATGGAAACTGTTTAACGCTGTATGCAGAGCAGTTCAAAGGTTACCACCGAATGCCCCTGGACACGCTCTAGTCTTGGAGACTTGCGTGGGTGATGCGCACTTCTATACCTTAGACTTACACCTTGGGTACATAGGGAAAACCCTTTTTATACTCTGTACCGAAGGTACATAGAGTATATTAAGTTTGTGCAAAAGTATGTAACAGGGAGAAGGAATCGTTTTCGACCCTATAAAGTATATATATTCTTCATCAGCATCAACAGCCGATTCGATATAGCCATGTCCGTCTGTCCGTCCGTCCGTCCGTCCGTCCGTCCGTCTGTCTGTCCGTCCGTATGAACGAAGAGATCTCAGAGATGATAAGAGATAGAGGTTTGACATGTATGGGGCATATATTTCTTATACTTGCAGGCAGATCAAGTTTATTTTCAATTTTTGCAACGCCCCCTCCCGCCCCCGCAATTTGGAAAAAACTTCATATCTCCTACAGTTTTAGAGATAGATCGTTCGTTCCTTCTTCCTAGAGATACCTTGTAAACAAAATTATTTATCGATTTGCTGAAGGAATGATAAAGATCGGATGAACGATACTCAAGTTATGGGCAAAAAACGGCCAGTTAAAACCCCTTCTTACATCCGAGATAATTAGAAAAAATGTTTTTTGGGCATAAGAGCTTGATAAGGTATGCGCTCCTCTCACCCTCAACTGGAAAGATGGTCTAGGCTCCGTGAAGGATTGGAATTCAATGAGAATCAGCAGCATAAATTGTTAGAGGTAATGAATTTGTAAATGAATAAAAGAATAATCTATCTATCTATCTATCTATATTGATCCGTACTCAAGAATCGGACGGACAAGAGAAGTGTACAGAATCTTCTTCGTATAGGGATCGTGAAATTTCTTTCACTGCTGGCGATATATGGGCAAAGAGTACGTCCAATGCCTCGTTTCTAAGAGACGATGTGAACAGTAGATCATCACGGATGGTCTGTAACAATTTAAGGTCCTATTTTGGGATGGGAAGAACAAAATTGCTGAAGAATCAAGCATAACTATCCCTGGACTTGCGCTGGTAGCCCGGGGCAGTCAAATTAAAGGCCAGTCATGCTGAATAGGCTGGATACTGCACTACTGCTTGCATTTTGAGATTATGTTTTACTTGATGGCTTCCCTGAAAGGGGACAGAAGGTGGTTTTAGATGGCAAAATTATCGATTGGCCACCATATGCACTCCACAAGTTTTTCTCGTTTCTTCTTCTCCCTCACTCTAGGCCGCTGATCCTTCTTCTTTTAAAAGCGGCTCCTATGTATTCTAAATTGCATTAAATAAATAATAATTTAATTATTAAGACTTTAAATCATCCTGAAATTCCTTCATCCTCGCTCGTCAAAACGAAATCAAATCTAAATCAGCCTCAATTTGTAATGTGTGTGATTTTGCCATTTTTTATTTGCCTCGATGGCGTCTCCTGGCATCGACGAATCTTTTGGTGTGATAGAATTTCTGCCCACAAGCGTTCCTCAGCCGAAATAGATTGAATTCCACCACTTCTTTGAGACATATCTGTTACTACAGGCTATTTTACAAGACAATTTTTTAGACTCAGAGAGTCTAAGTCAGACTGTTGGACTAATTCAATCAGCAGACTCTGCATCATTATTTAAATTTCAAATTATTTTCGTTTTGATCATAGTAAGCATTGAGACCATACGATTCGATTAGTTCCAACATTTACACTGAACTGAATTCAGTTGTGCTTCGCTTTCGTTGCACAACAGACGTTTATTTCCAATTTTTATTGGGATTTTATTTTATTCTTTTTTTTTTTGGCTTATTTTTTTTGATTTTTGGAGTTAACCCGGGCTTGGGTATTGAGACTCCCCGGTTTGTGGGATAGTTCTTCAGGCTCCAAGGCAAGGCAGCTGTTCGACAAAATCTAAATCAAATCTAAATCACTTTCAGTAAAACCACAATTAAATAAATTAATAATAAAATCTTACGTTAGAGTAAGTATTTTTTTTGTGAGTATAATGTTATTTTACATTTAAGGCAATTTACTTTAAATTTAGTGGAGTAATAAAATTTTAAAAATTAAATTGGCTATCGCTGTGATCCAATCATCACAGTGGGTCACAGTCACCTCTTATCAGCTCATCTCTAGCAGCCTAGCAACCAGCTGTTGCACGAGTGTGTGCCAGTGTTGCAAAATTCGCGTCGTTCCCCCAAATCTTCATTGTTAAAAGGAGAGTGAACGAACGTGAACGGAACGCGGTTCCACCTGCCACCCAGCCACCACTGCCAATCCGCTGCATTTATTCCTTTTGTTTCAAAAGAAATTTTATTAGTTTTTAGTTTAAAGTGCAATATTTACAATAACACAAATCTTAGGTAAATTGCTTTTGAAAAAATAAGGACAAATTCGAACTAAGCGAGAGAGAAGACAAAGAGAAACGAAAACAACAAGCACAAAGTAGGAACTGAAAGTGGAAGGTGAGTCATTCCCCCTCCATTGCCATTGCCACGGCCAGCCACAAGCAGCTTACCATATCCAGGCATGGAGCATAAAGATAGAGAGCTGGGCATGCGGCCCGAGCATCGTTCACACATAATTGTAAACACGGATCAGCTGGTGAAATGCACCAGCTACAATCACCTTGTGACAGAATGTGTGCGGATGGGTCTGTTGTCGCCCGTAATGCGTAGGAATATAGAAGATTTGAATGGCGAACGACATAATTTGAATGAGGATGATGTTTTGCTGCAGCAACATCGACGATTGTTTCTGAAGATAACCAAACGTGGACCCAAAGCCTATGGCCTGCTGTTGCAAGCTTTAAGGAATGTGGGCAGCCTGCAGGCAGTGCAGATATTGGAGGATGTTGATGAACAGTTTATATCCATACGCACCATGAATCAGAATCGCAATTCGACGGATATAGTGGACAATAAGTTGATACCCGAACCAGTGCCAGTCACAACGGAGGGTGCCACCATAAGCAAGGTGAGTCAGCTTATTCAAAAACTTCAATCTCCCATCTCTCATACTCTTAACTTGTTTACAGCAGAAGCATTACCATGATACCGCAGCAGCTGTGGCCCCCTATACCGATAATGTGGAGAATCAAACACGTGTGGTCTTAAAATCGGAACATATTCACACGGATCACGTTTTGGGCACCTATACCATGCAGTCCAAACACAATCGAGGCGTTTTACTAATGGTCAACATCATTGACTTTCCCGATGAAAAACAACGTCGAAATGGTGCCGAAGAAGATGGTGACTCACTAATACATATTTTCCGTGAAATTGGCTTTACCATATTCGCCTACAACAATCTGAACCAGGAGGAGTTCTTTGATATGCTCAATAAGGTCACCTCCTCCTCGTATGCCCAAGAGACGGAATGTTTTGTCATGGTTCTAATGACACATGGCGAGCGTGTGGGTGAAATGGATAAAGTAGAGTTTAAGGATGGCTCCGTGGCAGATGTGCACAAAATACGCAATCATTTCCAGGCAAATACCAGTCCCTATTTGGTGCACAAACCCAAGGTACTGATCTTCCCATTTTGTCGTGGCAAACGTTCCGATCAGGGACAACCCAAGCAACGATTGGAGACTGATGGCTATGGCCAATTGAATGACAATGTGCCCACCTTGTCGGATCTGTTGGTGTGCTATGCCAGCACACCGGGCTATCAGTCGCATCGTGATCCGGATACCGGTAGCTGGTATATACAAAAGTTTTGCGATGTGATGGCTGAAAATGCCTGCGATACTCATGTGGAGGATATATTGAAGAAGACGCATGCCGAGGTGGGTAATATGAGAACCAAGTCGGGTTACCTGCAGACGGGCGCATTTGATAATCTTGGTTTTAATAAGAAATTGTATTTCAATCCCGGTTGCTATAAGGAATAGAAACCAAATAGAGAGGATGATGAGAGAAGCATTCCCACACCCCACACGACTGAAACAAATTTTTTTTTGTGTATTGTCGCATTTATGTATTTTTTTATGTATTTTTTTTGTATATGTGTGTCTGTGCCTCAAGCTATTTGGGTTAGTTTTCTTCCCCAACTGAATACTCAATATGTATTATTTTAAGGATTTTGTATCCCCTCCAACACAATAAACGATTTGTATGCCCCCTCACAGAGAGGGCAAACAATTTTACGAAATTTTATACTGATTTTTAGTCAGCTTTTTTATAGGCGGTATTCTTTGCGGAGTGAAAAAAGCACTAATGGAAAAGGGATCGAATATTCGTTTGAAAATGAAATGGACATAAATATTATAAATATCAAAACTACCCACTTGCAGTTCTCCATTTTTCCTCTCTACATACGCGGTTCAGATTGGCGAGAAGAATTTGAAGTAATCAAGAACTTCTTTAAAAAGTCATCAACATGCTGCCCTATAATAATGGCAGACCTAAACGTCCGTATTGGAAATGATAACCAAGGTCTAGACGAATTGACCCTAGCACATTTCCCATCTGGCTGCAGAAACAGATCGTCAAAGGATGTGGTAATCAACGCAAATGGTCGTGACTTTATGAACACTAGGCGATGAAATGGGTATCTTTACTTATATATAAGATTGTCAAAAAAGTCTTGCGGTATTTTTAATGAATTTTCAATTGTTCATAAAATTGGTTATAATAATGCGATTTAAGTCAAATATGCGCCGTTTTGTTCGATGACGAGTTCCCAACCAGATGCCAACTTCATAATGCCCCTCTTATAGAAGCTCGCTTCCCTATTGGCAAAAAACTCGGAGAGCCAATTTTCACAGGACTCTCTTGTGGCCAACTTCCGACTACCAAGCTCGTTCGCCATGGACAGAAATAGGTGGTAATCACTTGGTGCGAGATCCGGACTATACGGTGGATGCAAAAGAACCTCCCATCCGAGCTCCCGGAGCTTCTGGCGCGTCACCAAAGATGTGTGTGGCCTGGCGTTGTCCTGATGGAAGACAATTCGGCCTCTGTTGATCAAAGATGGCCTCTTCTGCATGAGTGCTGCATTCAAGCGGTCCAGTTGTTGGCAGTACAGGTCCGAATTGAGCGTTTGGCCATAGGGGAGCAGCTCATAGTGGATGATTCCCTGCCAATCCCACCAAACACACAGAAGAACCTTCCTGGCCGTCAATCCAGGCTTGGCCACCGTCTGGGCAGCTTCACCGCTTTTCGACCACGACCGTTTGCGCTTCACGTTGTCGTAAGTGACCCACTTTTCATCGCCAGTCACCATCCGCTTCAAAAACGGGTCGATTTTGTTGCGATTCAGAAGCGATTCGCATGCATCCATACGGGCAAAAATGT
Source organism: Lordiphosa magnipectinata (assembly GCA_037044535.1). NCBI lineage: Eukaryota > Metazoa > Arthropoda > Insecta > Diptera > Drosophilidae > Lordiphosa > Lordiphosa magnipectinata. Next base: position 60,953 of record JBAMBO010001261.1, read on the forward strand.
TTCTTTGCGTCAAGTCGTGTGGCACCCATACATCGAGCTTCTTTTTGAATCCAAGCTTCTTCAAATGGTTTATAACGGTTTGATGACTCATGCCCAGCTCTTGGCCGATGCTACGGCTGCTACTATGCCGGTCTCTTTCCACCAATTCAGCGATTTTATCGCAATTTTCGACGACAGGCCTTCCGGACCGTGGCGCATCTTCGATCACCTCTGCACCAGAACGAAAACGTTGAAACCATCGTTGTGCGGTGGAAATGGAAACTGTATCGGGTCCATAAACTGCACAAATTTTATTGGCAGCATGAGATGCATTTTTGCCTTTATCGTAGTAGTACTGTAAAATATGCCGTATTTTCTCTTTATTTTGCTCCATGTTTGCGACGCTATAACTCACGAACGACTAAAAACAAACAACAATAAATCAAAAACGTGTTAGCGCGTGAAAAGAGCTTTCCAAAAAGCTCTAGCGTAAACCGATGCGACGAATACAACTAGAACTACGCGCTTGCAAAGACAAGCTTGCGGAAATACCGCAAGACTTTTTTGACAACCTTATATCTAGCCAAGGAAATTCTGTAAATGATATTTGGTTTGATCAGAAGTGTATGCGTGAGAGAAAAGAGACATTTAAGGCGCTTAAAACTTATAAACGTACCGGTGGTCTCACTGATAAAAAACATTATTTGTGCCTTTTAACTGTGCCTTTTAAAAAAAAGAGAGTACTTCGACTCCTTTTGCACAATCTTTAGCAGAAGTAAGAAACACGAAGGATTGGTGGAATATTGTGAAGACGCTGAAAAATGGAACGTTGCAGGTTGGAAATAGTATCACAGAAAACGTCTTTAAGGTGCATTTCAATGAATTATTAAACCCTCACAGAACAGCATTAAGCATTGTGTATGCGCCGAATTGGAGTGCAGATAGCAGCCTAGATGAGCCCATCACAATTATGGAGATACGATTAATGCTCGCAAAGACAAAAAATAATAAAGCGCCAGGAGAGGATCGAATACCATACGAATTCTACTCAAATGAAAGAGCTCGTTAAAGTGTATAACAACTTACTCACAAATACAAATTGTGATGACTCTTTCAAGCGAATCATAGTATTTCCCATTCATAAGAAAGGTGACTTAAATAACCCGAAAAATTATAGAGGTCCTTTATGAACTGCTGTGAGAAAATTCTTATGGGTATAATCAACGAAAGGCTGACGGAATGGACCAAGTTAAACAACAAAATAAACGAGTTTCAGGCCGGATTTCGACAACACTACTCTACAACTGACAATATGTATATACAACCTAAATGCAATAGTGAAGCTTAAATGGGCAGAAAACAAAAAAGTTTGTGCATTTTTTGTGGACTTTGATAAAGTACCGAGAGATCTTTTGATCTACAAGCTGCACCAATTAGGTGTGTCCACAAAAATTGTAAACCTTATCGAGGTTGTATACAAAGATACCGTGGCAGCAGTGTGGTCCGGAAAGAATATGTCTCAAGACTTTAGTACGAGCAGCGGAGTTAAACAGGGATGCCTTCTATCACCCCTTGAAGGACCTTGAAGGCGGCCTTTGGATAGATGAGCTTAATATACGGCTTCTTCTATACGCGGATGATATAGTCATGTTGTCGGTTAATGTCACCACACTTCAAAAGATGATATCAAGACTGGAATGTCATTCTGAAACTTGGGGAATGGAGGTGAATCTAGAGAAGTCTCAAATTATGATTTTTAAAAAAAGTGGAAGGCGCGCAGCGAATGATTCCTGGCTATATAGAGGGGCACAGAGTTGGACGTGACTTGCCAGTATAAATACTTAGGTGTTACTTTGACACCAGGAATGTCCTTTAAAAGCATGTCATAAGTCGAAATGGTGAAGCAAAAAGGAGCTTAAATATCACGTGGGGCTCTTTTACTGGGCGATCAGACATATCCCTTACCGACAAGTGGAATCTATTCCGAGCAGCATGTAGATCGGTACAAGCATATGGAGCGCAGGTATGGGGTTACTCCTGCTTCGAGGAAGTTGATAGTCTGCATAGATACTTCGTAAAAAGAGTTCTTCAATTACCAACGCAAACACCGAATTACCGGATTAGAGGATGGGCACTTTTATACCTTTAACTTGCACTTAAAGTATATAACACGAACATTGTTTGGTTATGGAAGTCAACGATTACCACATATTCTGTCAAGGAAAATTTTAGAAAAAAATATAGATTGGAGCAAAGAAAATGCCTCGTCCGACATTGACATTGCAAATCTCTTCGCAAAATTTTTTCATAGTCATCGGTTGATGCCAGCAAAGGCTATTCTTATCCTATTTCCTCAGCTGATTTCATAAGCTGCCCCACCATTTCTTTTTCTTCTGTCTTAAATGGTTTACTTTCGCTAAAAACGAACCTTTTTCCTGGCCCAGATAATGTGCCATCGTGCATCTTAAAGCAATGCGCAGACTCGCTTGCCTATCCTATCCACATCTTGTTTTCTAAATCACTTGAGCAGTTTAGGTTTCCAACTCCATGGAAAGAATCTTTCATTATTCCCTTACATAAAAAGGGTTCTCGATCTGACATTTCAAACTACAGGGGCATTGCGAAACTGTCTGCAATACCTAAACTCTTTGAACAAATTATAACATCTCAGTTGTTCTCCTTTTATTTCGCCGAACCAGCACGGATTTGTTAAAAACAGATCCATTACTACAAACTTACTGGAATTTTCTTCTTCAGTGATTCATGGTTTCACTCAAGGTAAACAAACAGATGTTATCTTTACTGATTTCAGTAAGGCATTCGACAGTGTCTCTCATTGCCTTCTGATTTTGAAATTGCGTCTGCTGGGATTTCCACTGGGGCTTCTTAATTGGATAAATTATTATCTCCAGTCTACAACTCAGAAAGTAGTGTTTAATAGTAGCACTTCTTATCCGGTTTTTGTGACCTCTGGAGTTCTCCAAGGTAGCCATCTTGGACCTCTTCTCTTCGTGTTATTTATTACGCAGATGACTTAAAGATATTCCTGAGCCACAACTCGCATAACGAGATTCTGCTTTGCTTCAGGTTGATTGGAATTCCATATTGATGTGGTGCTCTTACAATTTGTTGCATTTGAACAGGGACAAGTGTAAATCTATGACTTTTTATCGTAGAACCCCTCTTCTGATTAACTATTTATTGGATTCTTATCAACTTGAACAAGTTGAATCTTTCCATGAACTGGGTATTACCCTCTACCATAAACTTTCCTTTGGCACTCACATTGAACTTTCTGTGTATAAAACCATGGGTTTGTTAGGCTTTATTAAACGTTGGTCTAAGGAGTTCAATGATCCCTACACGACTATTTTGGAGTTTGGTTCGTGTATTTGGAACCCTCAATCACTCACCCTGTGTAAACGTATTGAATCTGTTCAGAAGCAGTTCCTTTTCTTTGCTCTTCGCAACCTGGGTTGGGATCCACAGTTGAGACTTCCTCCTTATATATACAGACTTACCTTCACTTGAGCATAGCCGTACCATGTTGGGTATAATGTTTCTAAACAAGCTTATAAAGGGTAATATTGACGCTGAGTACCTACTCGGTTCGTGTATTTGGAACCCTCAATCACCTACCCTGTGTAAACGTATCGAATCTGTCTAGAAGAAGTTTCTTTTGTTTGCTCTTTGCAACCTGGGTTGGGACCCACAGTTGAGACTTCCTCCCTATATTTCCACTTGAGCATAGACGTACTATGTTGGGTGTAACAAAACTCTAAACAAGCTTATAAAGGGTAATATTGTCGTTAAGTACCTACTCGGGCGCGTGAACCTGAATGTTCATTCAAGACAAACACGAAACTATATTCCCTTGAGGCTTTCTGTTGCTTCTACTTTACATGCCTCTAATTGTCTTCTTCGCATTCTGTGTGGGAATTACAATAATATCTTTTCTTTTCTCAGTGATAACCTTTTCGACGAAGGCCTGCGGTCTTTTATTCTTCACAAACTTGCACTTGCATAGTTTCTAGTTTTTCAAGGAAAGTCCTTCCGATCACCAACGCTGCGAGCAGGGGCGTAACTGATCATACACCACCGGATCGGAAGGAAGATTTTGTATCGTTTTATATTTTATTATATTATAGCCGATTCTTTTAGACAAAGCTGCAATTAAAATAAATAAAAATAAAGTCTACTAAGGCCCCGGGCATTGACGATGTTGACGGTAAAACAGTCAAGGCACTTCCTGCTACGATTCCAATACTTCCCGGCCACATGGAAGTGTGCGGTAATCGAGATGTTTCCCCAAGAAGGACAAGGATCTTACAAATCCCGACTCCTACCTGCTAATTAGTCTACTACCCACCTAACATTTGGCAGATCATTTTGACAAGAATCACCTTGGTAAGTCTTTTTCGAACCCATTCGATGGTTAAACAGAGATTAGTTTCATGAAAATGACTCATGCATTTGCTTAAAATGTGATTAATTAAAAGTTCAGTAACAAAATGTAGATTAATCGCAAATTGACTCAAAAAAGACTCATAAATGATTGGAAGTTCCCAGTCGGACCTGACACCATAAAAAATTTACATCTTTACAATTTCTTTTTCACCGACGAAGTAGTTCCCAAAACGGAAAAGTTCCATTCGCTTTTATTAAGGCGAATTTTGTTGTTGCCTTCAACTTTATGAATCGTTCGGGTTTCCCTTCCAATTTCTCTTTCTCAAAGAACAGTTTCAGAAGTCCATCCGTCGGAAGGGGAATATTCCATGCATGCGGCGTTCGCTGCGCAAAGAATGGCCTTGTTCAGCAGAATAACTGGCTCCCTGATCATGTATACATTTTGAATGATCTTCCTGCTGAACTCGAGTGATACGGTATCATGATAGCCAATTTGACGTATCATGATACAGGAGCAAGTAGCGAAGAAATAGTACGCTACTTTGAAGTGATACTGCTACCACCAGCTGTGGTTGTCTATCGATAGGCTTGTTATCGATACCAATATTGGGCACATATTCTTAAAATCCGTTTACCATAGAACGAGTTTTTTGGATTAGAGTTTTTTGAGGATATTATTGCGCCCTCGTTAAACAAGGCCTTGATCGACTTAGTAGAGGGGAATAGTTTGCACAGACGCCAATTAAAAAAAAAGCAAACAAATTACGGTTAACCACTACCAAATGGACCAATTTAAAGAGCACTTCAGAATGTCTCGGACTGCGTTTGGGGTACTTAATCCACTGTACACAAAAATACTTAGACTAATTCATTTTATAATTTCAGTCCCTTCTCCAAGTAGTTGCAACACGCGCTGCATCTACTGAGCAGCCAATTCCCACGTGGTTCTTGAGAAAAAACTATTCCCATATCCCAATAAAGCTGCCAGTGGGAAATGCACACGATTTCTTTAACATATATAACATATAACGATATATAATCATCCGCTCGTATCCTCCAACATGCATTTGATATGTGATTCAGCTTATCAGCTTAGTGTACATCTGCTTACACCTTTTCGAGATAATGGTCATTTCACTGAAGCACAAATTAATTATAATATCAGATTTTCTTCCATACGATTAGTTATTGAGCGCGCATTTGGATTATTAAAAATTTCAAAGGAATGATAATTACATCGTAATGGCCAGTTTGAGGAATGGGATGGGGAGGAAATGAAGTACCAAGTACTGAACCAGAAGCATCGCGCCGAGATGAAGATGAGCCTCAACAGACAGCCTCACTAGAGGGATCGTGAAAACGGGATTTCATAAAAGATTTGTTGTATTAACCTACATATGTGCATAGAAAAATAAATCATGTATTATTAAAGGAAAAGGAAGAAACATTTTAAGAGATTCAGTTCTCATTATAGACTAACTTAATTATAACAATTATAAGTCTTATTGGGGTGCTTTGGAAAGATACTCCTTTAGAAGCTCGTTGCGCTCAGCTTGCAACTTGTTGGACTCCTGCAGAACCTCTCGTAGTTTGCTTAGCTCTTCAGTACGGGACTCCTTCACTTCAGTAGAATTTTTGTTGGCGTAGTAACGTTCATTTTCTACACCCTTCCGTTTCCGTTTATTACGGATGGGACAGCGATAGCGTCAGCTTCTACCATCGAGCTGCTGTTGTCCACGATTTGCGTTCGACTTTTTCTTTTTCTTTGGGTCACAGAAATCAGCCCAAAAAAGGGCAAGCGCTACTGCAAATTACGCCTTCTAACGCTTCTGAAAAAGTGCTAACGCTTAAGGGGTGCGGCGGGCCGATTTTTTTGTTTTGAGCGACTTTGGGGGAAAATGTAGCACTGCGTTCAGCAGATCCTTTTCGATGCATAATTTTTTTCTGATACTTGCTCAGCGATCAATATTTCTGGTGAACACGCCCAATGTATGATTAACACGTTGTTATGGATGGCATGAAAAAGAGCATACTAAAGATGTGACTTTGGAACGGGTCAAGTATGTGATCCAAAAAAATGTTTAGTTTCAATTGTTGTAAATTTTTTATTTCATTTTGCTTAATCCAAATCTCGAACAAAAATTAAAAAAGAAAATTTATAATATTCAACAATAAGTTTTAAAATTGGCTTTTAAAAGTTACATTTGATTGTTCTTATTGTTATGATCGCTGTTTCCTGTTTTTTTTTTTGAATCTGTAGCCGCTTTGTATACTTTGTTTTTGGTTCTTTGAAACGCCTTTCTGCAATCTTCGAACGAATACCCTTCCTTCTTAAGTCACTGTGGATTTTGACTTACCATATATTGCTGAGTTGAGTCTGTGTAAACTACTATATTATATTATTGTTCATATAATTCACACATCGCACAGTATACGAATTTGCAAATCTAGCGGGACAAAAATCCAAAAATTAACATGATAAATCTTAGTTAAAAAGCTTTTAAAATAAAAGCTCATAGCAAAAAAACAAAATATTTCAAAAGAAACAACACTCAATTCGGTTCAAAAAGCGCTAGCCAAATCAGTTTTCAGTCAGACTTACTTCTAAGAACACGCCAGACGATACGATAGGTTCTTAAAGAAGGCGCCAACAAGAATTATACGTGTACATACTTGTACTCTATTTATTTTTTTTGTTTTGATCAATGCATTTTCTTTGTCTTACAACAATTTGATTGTTTTTACAGCTTCTCCAACGCAAGAAAAGAATACATGTTACTAGGTGAAGCGGCTTCTATGGTCTGCCAAAAGTTTTGTATGATGGAAACATGAACTTCGTTCAAAACCCAGCACAGGCATGCCGCAGATGCGGACAATCAGGGCATTGGGTCGACTGATATTCTGCTGGCAATGTGGTCGGTGTAAGAACATGGGAGTGCTGCAAACAGTCGGGAAACGCTCAGCGACCTCAGCCTCCAAGGGGCGAGCAGAGGTCGCCAGAATCTGCCTCGCAAAATTAGAGGGAAGTCTGCAAGAAGAGGAAAACCAATTGTCGGCATGGGTGTTGATTGGAGAAAAGAAAATGAAGGCCACAATCGACACAGGGGCTACCGGAAGTATTGCAAGTCAGGAATTATGCGACAAATTAAAGGCAGTGGACACAAGAAAACCCACAAAGAAACAAGTACGTTTGGCAGACGGCAGAAACGCGTTCAAATTGTATTCGGCGATCAATGTACAACCATAGACTTGATGATACTACCGGGAGTGATAGATCATCTTGTGCTAGGTTGGAACTTCTTGGAAGGAGTAGGGGCGGAGCTGACATGCGGAGGACATAAAGTGAAGCCGCAGGAACGAATGGTTAGAGGAAAAATTGTCAGTCGCAGTCGAAATGGGAGTCAAAGAGGAACATAACGAAGTTATTGAGCAATTCCTCGAGCAAGAGTTGGCAGAATTGGCAGAGTTAAAGGAAGGACTACCGACCCGTCAAACAGAGATATTACCCCAAGAATCCGAAAATGCAGGAAGAAATCAACAAAAAACGTAGACGAGTTACTGGAATGGTGACTTTGGAACGGGTCAAGTCCTCCTTCAAGCATTTTTTTTTGTTTTATTTGATTTAAAATTATTATTTGTCTATTTTTTTTCAAGACTTAAAATTAAATTTGATTTTTCTTAACTTAACTTAGTCCGACTTAATGCCTTTAAGTGTGTAATTCCTTATTATGAGAGCGAAGGTGAATCTGTAGAGTTCTGCTACTTTTATAAGACTTTGAGCATTGGTCACATTTGAAGGGTCGCTCGTCCGTATGAGTGCGTTGGTGAGACTTTAGATGACCGCTTTGGGTAAAGGTTTTCGAACACTGGCAACATTCGAAGGGTCGCTCGCCAGTATGACCACGTAGGTGAATCTTCAGAGTGTGACTTAGGGAAAATGTTTGTGAGCAATGGGAACATTCGAAGGGTCGCTCGTCCGTATGAGTGCGTTGGTGAGCCTTTAGCTGGCCGCTTTCGGGGAATGTTTTTGAGCAGAGGGAACATTTGAAGGGTCGATTGCCGGTATGAATGCGAAGATGTCTGGTTAGATGATGACTATGGGTAAAGGTTTTCGAGCACTGGGAACATTTGAAGGGTCGCTCGTCCATATGAGAACGTTGGTGAGACTTTAGATGACTGCTTTGGGTAAAGGTTTTCCAACAGTGGGAACATTCGAAGGGTCGCTCGCCAGTATGACGACGAAGGTGAATCTTTAGATTGTGTCTTAGGGAAAATGTTTTCGAGCAATGGGAACATTCGAAGGGTCGCTCTCCCGTATGTGTGGCAAGGTGATTCTTTAGATCTTGGCTTTCGGTAAAGGTTTTCGAGCAGTAGGAACATTTGAAGGGTCGCTCGCCAGTATGAATGCGAATGTGTCTGTTTAAATTACTATTTTTGACAAAGGTTTTCGAGCATTTTGAACATTTGAAGGGTGGCTCGTCCGTATGAGTGGCAAGGTGATTCTTTAGACCTTGGCTCGCGGTAAAGGTTTTCGAGCAGTGGGAACATCCAAAGGGCCGTTGTTTAGTTTGAGTGCTGTTTGCTTCGCTGTCGGTATCTGTGAGAGATTCCAAGTCATCTATTTCACTCTCTTCGCTTACGATGTTGATGGTCTCCTCTTTCTTGTTCCTTGTGCTATGCTGCTCCAACAGCTGAAGACTCTTCTCTAATCGTTGCTTAAATTTCAATGCCGTTTTTGCTGCTGCCAAGCATGGAGGGCATATCATTTCGGGTAAATTCTCATCCTGTTTAACATCGTGTCCAGTCACCTCCTCGATTATAAGCAACAAGTCGCTGGATTCGGCGTCAGTGAATATATTTCGCCAGTTGGTGTTGGTGCCAGCTGCCATACTGCACATGCAAATGCGGCATTGCTCTGTCACTTGAGGTTCCATTGCTTTGTAGGCCATTCCACAGAAAAAGTTCGTTTAATAACAAATAAAGATAGCAAAATTTAAACGAATTTAAGAATAAAAATAAAGCAAACAATTTTTAACCATCTGAAGGTAAATGTGACCGTACGTAAAAATTGTTGATTAACAGCTGTTAAGCAGAGGGCTGCCCATGTAGCTAAACAGCAGTGATGAAATGTTGCTGTTATTTTGCAGTCACTGGAATGAACTGTGAACGTTACTTTCTAGATCACAGTAATTTTTTTTTTATAAAATTATGAATTAAACTATTAAGGGAATCCAAATTCTGTGTTTATTAATACATTTATCTAATCCCTGGGAAAGTACAATTTATTTACATTTTAACAGAAATTCGGTGAGTCACGGAACAAAGAACTTGGAATTAAGAGATAGAGATCTGCATAGAAAGCACTTTATAACCATGCTCAACATCATAGAAAGGCAAATTTGGCCATAGATAACACAACTCTTATGCTGCCTTCACACTTGTCATTTATCTCTAAATAGTCGGTTGTCAAAATTCTCTAGAGAGAAACTCTATTCAAACTGAACTTGTCAGATTGCATAAAAAAAGGCTAAATTTTCCAAATATTTAGAGTTATTTGCTTTGCTATTACACTATCGTCAGAGAGTCTCTTTAGAAATATATGATAAGTGTAAAGGCAGCTTTAGGCGCAGTCAGATTTCAATTAAGATTCATTAACACAGCATTGCTGACACTTGAGAATTCGATATCAGTATAGTAAATTTAGCCTTTTAGCGGAAAAAGGCCAAATGATCAAACAGTGACTGGATCCTCCGTTGCGGTTCAAACCAGCATTTTCGACTTTGGCACGTACGGTCACACTTACTTTCAGATGGTTAAAAATGGTATGTTTTATTTTTGCTATCTTTATTTTTATTTGTTATTAAACGAACTTTGTCTGTGGAATACGCTACAGAGCAATGGAACCTCAAGTGGCAGAACAATGCCGCGTTTGCATGTGCAGTATGGTAGCTGGCACCAACACCAACTGGCGAAATTTATTCACTGACGCCGACTCCAGCGACTTGATGCTTACAATCGAGGAATTAACTGGACACGAGGTTAAACAGTACGAGAATTTACCCGAAATGATATGCCCTTCATGCTTGGCAGCAGCAAAAACGGCATTGAAATTTAAGCAACGATTGGAGAAGAGTCGTCAGCTGTTGGAGCAGCATAAAACAAGGATCAAGGAAGAGGAGACCATTAACAGCGTGAGCGAAGAGAGTGATATAGATGACTTGGAATCTCTCACAGATACCGACAGCGAAGCAAACAGCACTCAAACTAAACAACGGCCCTTTGGATGTTCCCAATGCTCCAAAAGATTTACTCGAAGCAGCCATCTAAAGTCTCACCTACGCACTCATACTGGCGAGCGACCCTTCAAATGTTCAAAATGCACGAAAGCCTTTCTCAAAAATAGTAATTTAAACAGACACCTTCGCATTCATACTGGCGAGCGACCCTTCAATTGTTCCCACTGCTCGAAAACCTTTAACACGAGCCAAGATCTAAAGAATCACCTTGCCACACATACGGACGAGCGACCCTTCAAATGTTCCCTTTGCTCGAAAACCTTTGCCCTAAGCAAATATCTAAAGATTCACCTTCGCGTTCATACTGACGAGAGACGCTTCGAATGTTCCCACTGTTCGAAAACATTTACCCAAAGCAACCATTTAAGGTATCACATTCGCTCTATTCATACGGACGAGCGACCCTTCAAATGTTCCCAGTGCTCGAAAACGTTTGTCGAAAAACGTACTCTAACCAGACACCTTCACACTCATACCGGCAATCGATCCTTCAGATGTTCCCTCTGTCCAAAAACATTCGCCACAAGCAGCCATCTAAAGTATCACCTTGGCACTCATAAGGATGAGCGACCCTTCGAATGTTCCCATTGCTCACAAACATTTTCCCTAAGTCAAAGTCTGAAGATTCACCTTCGTGGTCATACTGGCGAGCGACCGTTCGAATGTTCCCAGTGTTCGAAAACCTTTACCCAAAGCAGTCATCTAAAGGCTCACCAACGCACTCATACGGACGAGCGACCCTTCAAATGTGACCAATGCTCAAAGTCCTATAAAAGTAGCAGAACTCTAAAGTTTCATCTTCGCTCTCATAATAAGGAATCACACACTTAAATTCATTAAGTCGGACTGGAAATTTTGGAATAGAAGCATAAAAAATAACAAAATATTAAAATTAATTTTAAGTCTTTGAAAAAAAAATCAACAAATCCTAATTTTATATCAAATAAAACAAAAAACAAAGCTTGAAGAATATTAATTTAATTCCGCTAGATTGGTCGTTTCGTCCATTGGGCAATGGTTCGCTTCGATATCATGGAAATGCCCATATGTGATCGAGCATATATTTGTATGGGCAAAAACAAAAACATTGAAATTCTCTTTAAGAAGAACCAAGGTCGTCAAAGGGGTGGGTTTCTGTAGCACTGATCGCTTTATTGTTTTTGTTGTTTCTACATTGCTTTTTCCACGTGTTTTTGCACACAAAAATGGTGCATGGAGCCCAGAAAAGACATAGAAACAAAAAAAATTCCAAAAATTCTAGCGAAGTAAAACCAGATATAATCAGGTAAATGGTATATCTTCGCTTAAGAAAATCGTAGAATTGTTGGGGATAATTTATTTTAAAGCTAAGAAATAGTACCATACCATATTGTTAAAGAGAGTCAAAACAAAAGTAAGCTTCGTGACAAAACGCCCCAAAAAACGTTCAAAATAGGCATTCTAAGTAACTTTAGTTCCAAATTACATTTACAGATTCGTGTTCAACACACGAAAATCATCTAGAATCACCATCAGCCCTTCAATATAATCGAAAATTGTTGCATACTGTAATTCTCAATAACTTTGTTACACACTCTTATAGATATAATTTGGAACCTGCTACACAATATAGGGATAGCAAGTGTATAAGGAAATCCTCCATTTTATAAGTAAAGAAAACGGTGAGTGAGTTTTACTTGGAGAATTTGATTCAGTTTCAAATATAATGCTTTGCAAGGAGCTGACTGGCGACCACTTACGCTAGCAAGACCGGAATTCAGCGCACTGCTCAGGCTCTTAAATCAAAATATGAAGGTCTTAAGAAAAAAACCACAGCTGAAGTTGCATTGGAGAAGACAGGTACAGGTGGCGGCCCCGCCTTCGTCCAAAAAAGTTTCTGACATGTCGGAAAAAATAATGAAAATGATTGGCGAATCTGCCACTGGTGACGAGAACAGTTTTGACAGTGATAGTACACTGCTCGCCACTTGAATAGGACACCTCTAAAGTCGATTTTCTATAGTTAATTGCTGCTAAACCAAGCCATCTAGGAAAATAATTTTTGTTTTCTTATAAAGTTTATTTAAATGTAGTAATTAGACGAAAATTACAAAATTATTCAAAAGTTGTAAGTATACAAAAAACATTGTTAACCAATAAGTAACAAATTTTGGAGTCTTCATTTTGCACCACTTGAATAGGACACTTTATCTAAAAACCATTTAAGAATATTTCAATCCTTTTCAAATAACAATATTACTTAAATAAGAAATTACTAACATGTTTTTAAACCAAAAAAAGTTTTTAATAGTGTGTTGAGCCTCCTTTTTTCTCCAAAACCTCAAACACATTCGGTCTGGAAGGGATGCATACAATTTTCCCAAAATATTGTTACAATTAAAAATGTCGAGTCTTCATTGCAACTTGATAGACAATTATTTGGGAACACTCAGAATATTTCAACCTTTTCAAATAACATACTACTTAAATACGGGATTAGCTACAGTTTTCCCAAACAGTTCTCAATGTTATTGAGCTCCTTCTAAAACCTCAAACAGCTTTCGAGTCTGGAAGGGACGCATACGATTTTCCCAAATAGTTCCACGTGTATCGAGCCCCATGCTAATTTGATAGCTGCAATTAGTTTTCGAAACTCAGTGCTCGATATTCAGTCTTCGATACTCAGTACCCGATGCTGAGTATTCGTTACTCAGTGCTCGATGCTCAATTTTTGATACTCAAGTCTCCATACTCGGTGCCCGATACTCTATTTTCGATACTCAGTACTTGATAGTGTGTTTGTGTGCACTGCTACGGCAAATGGCAAAACGGCTGACTTTCCAAAGACAAAGGCGTACCCATCGGAATCTGTAGCAGAGAAAAAATGTGTCTAGTTGTAGTCCCCCAATTGCAAATTGTAACTAACCACTATGATATAGCTTCTTGGCGTTAAGCTAAAAAATGTTTTATTGAATTCGACAAATTGAGTAGCAATTTTACTTTTTGAGATGTGTTGAACCTATTCAGTTGAGTTAAGTGAAAAGGCAGCTTTATAGTTTTTCCCAGCTATGTTTAAAGGAATTGAAATATGTTCAGCTCTGAACTAGATCGATTTTATTTATCTTTCTAAAAAAAACTATGCCTTAGGCAGAGGTCGGAGCGATTGCTCAACACTTTCAGGTTGTCTGCAAAAAAATCAGATATTGTGCAACACATTAAATAGAGGTTGGAAACGGGTACCAAACCACACACAATTTCTGCCAAAGTCAACTCACTTAAAATTTCTCTCGTATTTCACAAGTAACTCAATACCTTTAACACACTTCATACAAAATTAGAATAATTCTACAAAAGTCTGCCACTTGGATTAAACTAAAGTAACTAAGTTGTAAATCATTTGCAACAATCTGAGCGCTGAGCGCAAAAACTGCAACAATGTGTTCGTCGTGAAACAAAACAAAAGTTCACGTACATAAGTACAATTTTACAAATTGTTGAAGTGAATGGCAAAAAGTCAAATGCCTATCTTACACATTGTGGCTATCTGGAGGTCGAAGTAGCAGATAGCTTATGATGCAATTAGTAGGCAATGAAATCAAAATTTCACTATTTGTTGGATTATCTGATACATAGCAGCTATCTGGAAGAAGAGAAATCGGCCCTTAGAGTATGATTTATGTATGTAAACAATAAAAATATTAACTGTTTAGTTTTTAAATTGTAAAGAAATCTGTGGCAATAAGAAATAAAAGCAGAAGTGTGTTTTCCGTATTTTTCAGGAAGTAATTATTACCTTTAAGGGTCGATTTTACATCTTTGATAAAGCACTAACTAATAAGTTACAGTAAATTCTAAGTTTATCTGGTAAATAGCAGCTATATAGGAGATGAGAAATCGGTCGTAAGGTGGAAATTTTTACAGATAGAAAGAGTTATTTTTTAAGTATACTCGTATAAGTCATTTTGACAAGATCAAGTTGTTATTTTAGTATTTTGACATAAGCGTAGTACGGAGACGCTGACAATTTTGTCGGAGCGGAAATTGTTTGAAAATTTTCAGAGCCGCTCAGACAATATAGTGTAACCAGGCAACGGACAGAAAGCAGCTGTTGTGCGTATAAAAAATAAGCGGGCTAATTCAAATAAAATAAAAGAGTGTATAAATTTGAAAATGGAAGTCACTAGGGGAAATTTAGTTGTCTGTACTAATGCCATGGTCTATGGGATTTAAAGGTGGCCACAACAGTAGCTACCACAGTAAGCCGAAGGAGCCACTACTATAATGGGCTGTGAAGACTTCAGCTTATGGCTGCTTGGCCGTTGGCTGTAGGGCCGTTCCGTGGGCTGTGGAGACTGCGATTGTTTAGACTCGGGTGGTATGAATACATTGGGCAAATGGCATACCGGGTTCCTCTGACAATTATCAAACAAGTTTCATAATTTTTAGACCCCCCTTCGACAGGTCCATGCAATTGTCAGAGCGAATTGTTGGTTGCTCCGTACTCGCTCTGACAATTTTCATGAGCGGATTTCATGAGCTATGTAATTAGATAGGCTCCGACAAAATTGTCAGCATCTCCGTACTACGCTTTACAGATTAATACTTATTCAGACTTTTCAAGACTTATGTTGTTTTAATGGCTCTTTTTAAAAAATTTTTTTGGTGTAATTCAATATTTTCATGTGTTTCATATTATCATGTTCATGGACAAAAAAGTGTGCTTGTGTTGGTGTGCAAGAGAGCTCTCTCCTGACTACAGCCGTTTTACTTGCAATTCAATGTTCACCGATACACACAATCATGAGTTCGGCTCGCGTTTGCGTAAAACCACGACCGATTTCGGCTCGTGCTGTGGCTGTGGCTGGCCGGGTCTGGTGTACGACATTTGTGTGCATGTGCATCTTTTACTCTCGCGCTCACTCTCCCGCTCTCTCTCGAGCGCTTAGTTCAAAATGTTGGCGCCATACTTGTTATATGTAGTTGTACGTACAGCCAAAGAAAGTACATTTGTCTTTCATTCATTCTGTTGATTAAAAAAAGTCAAAATAAAACAAATTTTCAATTAGTTTTTAAACCCAAGTAGATGGTATTTTAAAATTGTGCAGATGTTTGTATCGCATAGAAGGAAGCATCTCCGACCACATAAAGTATATATATTCTTGATCAGCATGACGAGCTGAGTTGATATAGCCATGGCCGTCTGTTTTTATGCTATCTCCTCCGTCAGTTTTAAAGCTATCTTAACCAAAACTTTGCTCGAAGTCTTTTGGTACAAATACGCTGCACATTTGTCGGAACCGGACGCATCGTATGACTATATCATATAGCTGCCATATGAACTATCGGTCGAAAAAGTAGTTTTAGTTAGAAAAACTTACTTGTCTTCAATGCAAACGTGTCCAAACCTCGT
Organism: Lordiphosa magnipectinata; assembly: GCA_037044535.1. NCBI lineage: Eukaryota > Metazoa > Arthropoda > Insecta > Diptera > Drosophilidae > Lordiphosa > Lordiphosa magnipectinata. The sequence continues at coordinate 77,024 of JBAMBO010001261.1, forward strand.
ATTTACAAGTTTTCTATGCTTTTACACAATTCCAAACAAGTTTGATAAAAATCGGTCAACTATATAGTATAGCTGCCATACAAAATAGAGTTCTGAAAAAAGTTTTAGTGGGAAAAACTTTTTTGTTTTCAATGATATCGCTCCCAGATTTGTTAGTGATCAGTTTAATATGCTACCACACAATTCTGCCAAGTTTGATCCAAATCGGATGACTGGAGCATATAGCTGCCCTAGGAACGATCGGTCGAAAAAGTAGTTCTAGCTTAAAGACGGCTTTCCAGTTATGAATATTATCGGTTTCCACACAATTGTGGAAAATTTGATCAAAATCTGATGAATATATTGTATAGTTGCCATATAACAAACCGGCAAGCAAATGGTCAAAGTAGTGGCTGAGTTTGAGAAATAACATAGCTCGGAGTGTTCGACGAAAATCTGAGAAAATCGTTTTGAATAAGTTTACCTGGAAAAGAAACTTTTATTATTTCAAATCCTACTAAAAGCTTTGCCCAATTCGCAGAGTTTTGCAATTTTCTAAAACAAATCAAAACCCACTTACGTTTTTTGTAACGTCACACTAGCACATATTTTTGTTGCTTAAAGATCCTTATGATCGATGTATGTCATTGTTTTGGCTGATTGTAGTGCTACTTAATTGCTACCCAAATATAAAACAATCTTTTAACAAATCCAAGATTTTCATATATTTTAAAAAACATTTCATCGTACAAACGTAACGTCACGTCAGTTTGGAAATGCCCATGTGTTTTTAATGAGACTAACAATAATTTTTCAAATCTTAATCTAGAAACTAGGGTTGGGCCCTATATTCAATATTTGGTATACCAAAAAATATGTCGACCATGATTCTTCTTTAAATGAATTTCAAAGATTTTGTTCTAGCCCATACAAATATTTGCTCGATTAAATATGGGTATTTCCATGATTCCGTGAAATGACCAATGTAGCGAAATTAAATTAATTTTAGGCTTGTTGATAATATATCAAAATATCAATATATCGATATTTTTTACAAAAAAATAAATATTTATATCGAAATATTTTTTTTTTCTTGATATATCGCATATCGATATTATTTGGAAATATATTTTTTGATATTGTGGTTGTCACACTACACTTAGAAATCTTAAAAAGAGAAGATGAGCGCGGCAAAGAGCTTTTACACAAACATAAACGCACATAATGCCACCTGCAGCCTTTGTGCAAAAGTAATTAAGTCAATATATGTAGTTTAATAGAGACTGCTTGCCGTGAATTTCAAATAGATCGGTATAAGTGGAGAACACTTACAACGGACAATGCTAACAACATGAAAGCAGCGTCACGTCTATTTGTAGGAAAAGGCAAACACGTCTCTTGTTTTGCTCACACAATTCACCTGGTTGTCGATGATGTGGTAAAAAATATTGGCATCTTTCTCAAAAGTTTTGGATAAGGTGAAGAAAATTGTTACTCATTTGAAACACAGTCCGGCAGCCATGGACATGCTACGAAAGTTACAGGCTGACGAAGGGATAGGAGAAGGTCGAATAAAAACTCTTGTCCAAAGTGTAGACACGAGGTGGAATTCGTGTCTCGACATGCTTGTTTCTTTTCTCAAACTTTCAAATAAAGTCGCATTGGTTTTGATAAAACGATCAACTTCTATGAAGGGATTGCCAGACATGCTAACAGCTCACGAAATTGATATATGCAAAGACTTTTGTGATTTGCTAAGTCCGTATAAAGACGCAACAGAAAAAATAAGCGGTGAAAACTACGTCACAGCTAGCATGGTAATTCCATTAATATCCTTACTGATAAATAAAATACGTACATTGACTGTAGAATCGGCTGAAGTAAAACTTACTAAAAAAACTGTAATAAAAGTTTCTAAAGACCGTTTTCAATCTTTTCAAAACAACAAAACACTGGTGAAGTCGACAATGTTAGACCCGCGACTTAAAAAATTATATATAGCGCCGCTCAATGCTCAAGAAGCTATTCAAGACATTATCACCGAAGTATCGGCAGACAGCACTGAAAAACGAGTATGTAAAATTATGTTAAAAACATTATTAACACCACTTTGAATTAACTTTAAAGTACCAGTTTTAATATAATATTAATTAATCTAAACATAATATACTTGACTATAATAATAACTATCTTTGTTTTAACACAACATTAAATTAAACTAAATTTATTGTTTGAAGAGATTCAGAGAAGCTCGACTTTGGACCTTTGGGCTGTGATAGTCAATTATTTATTGTTGACATTTATATAAAGATTTTTGCTTTAATATATTTTCTCTTTTTTTCTGTAGAACTCAATGGACAATGGTCCAAACGGAAGCCAACTCGATGAGGCGAGGGAAGTAGAAACAAACGAAAGCTTCCTAGAGGCCCACAATAGATCAATTGCCATAAAGCCAATTACAGAGGAAAATACAGAAATAAAACTATTTTTAAATTTCCCAGGAAAAAACTACCGAAGCTATCAAAATTGGCCATGAGTTACCTTATAACACCAGGTAGCTCGGTTCCTTCAGAGCGGCTGGCCTCCGCCATAAAATGCGTTGTCTGCGACACGCGAAGCCGCATGACGGATATTCATAAAAACAAAGAGTTTTTTTGAAATCCTTAAAAAAAAGAATTTTGGAGGTAAAATCATGGTACCAATATATGTCATTTTTCTAGAAAATTTAACTTTTTCATTGTTTAAAAAATGAAATAGTCTTTTAAGTTTTTTCTTGTATCCTTACTTAAACTATTCAACCTTAAGATCTCTGTTCTTTAATGGAAAAAAGTTTGTTTTATTATTAATTAATAAAAAGCTCAAAAAAATTATAATGCATTTAAAGTTAATGTTATTTTGGGGGGTTTAAGATTTTTATACTGAAATATAAAAATATCAAAAATATCAAATATATCGATATATTTTGGTGATAAATATTGCAAAAACCTGATGATATTTTTAAAAAATGATAATCATCGATACGATATTTTTTACATATTTTCACAACCCTAATTAATATTCTCCAATTTTTTTTTGTTTTATTTGATTTACTTTTGTTCTAGACTTAAAATTAAATAAGATTTTTTGTTGTTTTTAAAGCTTAATACCTTCAAGTGCGCCTGACTTTAAGTGTGTAATTCCTTATTATGAGAGCGAAGGTGAATCTGTAGAGATGGGCTACTTTTGTAGGACTTTGAGCATTGGTCACATTTGAAGGGTCGCTCGTCCGTATGAGTGCGTTGGTGAGACTTTAGCTGGCAGCTTTCGGCGAATGTTTTTGAGCAGAGGGAACATTTGAAGGGTCGATTGCCGGTATGAATGCGTAGATGTCTGGTTAGATGATGACTTTGGCTAAAGGTTTTCGAGCAATGGGAACATTTAAAGGGTCGCTCGTCCGTATGTGTGGCAAGGTGCGACTTTAGGTGACTGCTTTGGATAAAGGATTTCGAGCAGTGGGAACATTCGAAGGGTCGCTCGCCAGTATGACCACGAAGGTGAAGCTTTAGATTGTGGCTTAGGGAAAATGTTTTCGAGCAATAGGAACATTCGAAGGGTCGCTCGTCCATATGAGTGCCAAGGTGATACTTTAGATGGCTGCTGTCGGCGAAGGTTTTTGTGCAGTGGGAACATTTGAAGGGTCGATTGCCGGTATGAGTGCGAAGGTGTCTGGTTAGATTACGTTTGTCGACAAAGGTTTTCGAGCACTGGGAACATTTGATGGGTCGCTCGTCCGTGTGAGTAGAGCTAATGTGATACCTTAGATATTTGCTTAGGGCAAAGGTTTTCGTGCAATGGGAACATTTGAAGGGTCGCTCGTCCGTATGTGTGGCAAGGTGATTCTTTAGACCTTGGCTTGCGGTAAAGCTTTTCGTGCAGTGGGAACATTTGAAGGGTCGCTCGCCAGTATGAGTGCGAAGGTGTATTTTTAAATGACTATTTTCGACAAAGGTTTTCGAGCAATGGGAACATTTAAAGGGTCGCTCGTCCGTATGAGTGCGTAGGTGAGCCTTTAGATGGCTGCTTTGGGTAAATCTTTTGGAGCAGTGGGAACATCCAAAGGGTCGTTGTTTAGTTTGAGTGCAGTTTGCTTCGCTGTCGGTATCTGTGAGAGATTCCAAGTCATCTATTTCACTCTCTTCGCTTACGATGTTGATGGTCTCCTCTTGCTTGTTCCTTGTTTTATGCTGCTCCAACAGCTGAAGGCTCTTCTCTAATCGTTGCTTAAATTTTAATGCCGTTTTTGCTGCTGCCAAGCATGAAGGGCATATCATTACGGGTAAATTCACATCCTGTTTAATCTCGTGTCCAGTCACCTCCTCGATTATAAGCAACAAGTAGCTGGATTCGGCGTCCGTGAATATATTTCGCCAGTTGGTGTTGGTGCCAGCTGCCATACTGCACATGCAAATGCGGCATTGCTCTGCCACTTGAGGTTCCATTGCTTTGTAGGCCATTCCACAGACAAAGTTCGTTTAATAACAAATAAAGATAGCAAAATTTAAACGAATTTAAGAATAAAAATAAAGCAAACAATTTTTAACCATCTGAGTGTAAGTGTGACCGTACGTGCCAAAGTCGAAAATGCTGGTATGAACCGCGACGGAGGATGCAGTCACTGTTAGCATCATTTGGCCTTTTTTCTGCTAAAAGGCTAGATTTATTATACTGATATCGAATTCTCAAGTGTCAGCAATGCTGTATTAATGAATCTTTATTGAAATCTGACTGCGCCTAAGAGTTGTTGTGGTGTCTATGGCAGGGTTCCGCAAACAGAGAGCGCGAAAATGTGACTGTGTCTCTCTCTAACACACAGTGATGCAAGACTTCGTCAAGCATTCGGTGTGAATTGGCGAGTATGTTCGTGCCCCAGGAGCTATCGCTGGGGAACTCTGGTCTATGGCCAAATTTGCCTTTCTATGATGTTGAGCATGGTTACAAAGTGCTTTCTATTCTGATCTCTATCTCTTAATTCCAAATTCTTTGTTCCGTGACCGAATTTCTGTTAAAATGTAAATCAATTTTATTCTCTCAGGGACTAGATAAATATATTAATAAACACATAGAATTTGGATTCCCTTAAAATTATTAATAGTTTAATTCATAATTTTATAAACAAAAATCACTGTCATCTAAAAGTAACGTTCACTGTTCATTCCAGTGACTGCAAAATAGCAGCAAGTCTCATCACTAATAAAATAACTCTTTTAGCTACATGGGCAGCCCTCTGCTCAACAGCTGTTAATCAACAATTTGCTAAAAAGAAAACATAAATATGGAGGACGAACATAAACAAATCATTAAATCAGAGGTGGATACTGCTGATAATGCAGCAGCTAATAAACCCAAACCCCAACAGAAAAAAACAAAATCCCCCAAAAATAAAGATGAACCCACCAAGCATATCAAACGTCGTGTATTAGAATATTTGGAAAAAAATGGTTGCTCACGCCAGACCCTAGAACTGGCAGCAACAGCTACTCGTCGCACGGACGATGTGCCGGCCATACTGAGTAAGAAATTAAATAATTTATAATAGATCTTAATACAAATGCCATTTTCCAGATTATGTGATCAACAGTTATGACAAGTCAGAGGGATTTTTGAGAGAAGAATGTGATTCCGTGAGTCTTAACAATATCAACGAGTGGCTTCAATTGATGAAGACAACGGATTTGGCCGAACTATGCGAATATGAGGCAGCTGTTGTTGTTCATTCCATAGTACGTAATGAGCCACAACCAAAGCCAGAGGAACTAAATGGCATTAATATGAGGTGAGGTTCACTAGCAGAGATGAAGTGAAGGGAATGAGGTTTTTATAGTCCAGGGGCCAGAACCGTCTATTCGTGTTCGATTCCTAACACACTAAAATATCTCTTCACGCCTTTCCATGTTTTTATGAGTGGAATTAGGGGTGTCCAGGGCCAGCAAATTCTATCAAAATGTATACTAATCACTCGAAATTAGAGTGTTTGAATACTCCAGCAGAGTTCGGCATCAGTCATTCCTTCAGGTTGTCTTCCAGGTAGAAATGTCATAAGTCAAGCCGCCAGAAGAGCCCTTGGCTCAATCAATTAGGTATCGGTAAGTGATTGGCGCAAATCTCTTCCACAAATAGCAAACCAGTCTGATATACTCTGTCTTATGTCTCCAAACTTGCAGCGATAGCTCCCAGAAATATCTTAGGGTTGAACCAAGTTTCTGCTCCTAGCAACTCCACACTACTCCCCATTAAGAGGAGGAATGGACCGTAATTAAGTCTTCAAGCGGCAGTACATTGAATTTTTTTCACAAGTGAGACTAGTACTCTTTCAATATCGCAAGGAATATGTTCACTTCCAGTTCCAAATAAGACTTTTTGTGTCACAAACCATAAACTTACTGCCGTTTGGAATGTTCTTTGTATTTTTCTAGAACAAACTCTCACGAAAATGTGGATTGTTTTGTATGTTTGTTTAGCCTGAAATGATGAGTCTATGTTTTATGAACGGCGACGACTTGACATAGTTATTAATCACTAGACTTAAGAAAGGGTATGTGATAGTGGCTCTGAAACCTTGTCTAATTAGCTGACCCATCTAGAAAAACAAAATTCACATTAAAACCACCTTGGTGGTTTGCAGAGCTGGATAAGCTCCGAAATGATGGTGACATGCATTTAACGTAGCCAAATATAACGACCAAACAACCGCTTCGGAGTTATATAATCAAAAGCTAGGTACTTATAAGAAAGCTACCAGGAGGGGAAAACGCTCCTCTTGGGCCCATTACTGTAGTAATATTGAATGCTACATGTCTAAGAATGCTTCTGACTGGCTCACGAACCTCGCCTGGATTCTGACTGAAAACAGACGGAACCTGGATCGACTCGAGCGAAGAATCTCTAAATCTTCTGCTAAGCACTCGCTTAGCTGAATGCTCCCTTAACTCAATAACTCAGGTTTGTACAACCGCCCTTTCTATACAAGACAACAAAACCATTTTCACGGAGAACACAAATCAAATGGGCTATCGATTCGTTCGAACCTATTTAAGTCGTCAGGGCTTGATAACATATATCATGCCCAACTACAACAACCCATTGGGTACACAATGACCGGGCTTTAGACAATCTATGTAAGCTGTCTTAAGGTCAATTACAACCCCACTAGGTGGAGAGAAACTAAAGTGGTATTCATATCGAAAGCTGGCCAAGCTTCACACGTGTGAACCAAACGATTATAGGCCATTCAGCCTATCGTTTCTTCTTAAAAATCTTGAGAGACTAATAGACGTGCACCTGAGGCTAGCACACACACAGCATGCATTCAATAAGGGTAGACCGCTCCGCACTCTCTGGTCTCAAGGATTGAAAGATCAACTGAAGTAGGAGACTTCTCTTTAGTAGCACTTCTTGACATATGTGTGAGCAGATGTGCCGCTAGTTAGATTCATTGACCATTGACTTGGCGGTGCAACTGCTCGCAGATGTGTAACAGGTAACCAACTGCTGTGGTGGCTTACGCGTATGATGTTGCCATCTTTAAATGAGGAATGTTTCCTCAAACGCTGTGTGACCTCACGCAGACCGCACTGACAACACTTGCTATGTGTACAACATCCTGTGGCTTAGGCGTGAACCCAGTTAAAACGGAATTAATGCTTTTCATCAGGAAGTACAAAATTCCTGATCTTGTCCCTCTTAAATACCAAATACTTGGGTGTCATTCTGGATAGGAAACTACTTTGGAATGACAACATAAATGAAAGCATTAAAAAGGCAACCATTGCTCTTTTCTCTTGTACAAAGGCCAAAGGCCGCAAATGGCGTTTTTTCCCCTCCATAGTATATTGGCTTTACAACAGCCATAGTACGTTGCATACTACTCTACTCGGGCAACAATCAGTCCTGAAAAATCTGCATAAAGAACAGAGAAGTGCGGAAATATGTATTAGCGGAGCAACGGACGATTCTACCACTAGACCTTATAGCAAAGCAAATGGCTATAACAACAACAGAATCCGATGGCTGGAACAGGGGTAATTCGGGACACTCTACCATACTCGAAGACCAAGAGGGTATACCATTAAATACAGAACAAACTTCACAGGAATGTGGATTGTTTTGTAATGTTTGTTTAGCCTGAAATAATGAGTACAGGTTTTATGAACAGCTACGAATTGACATAGTTATTAGTTCTTTACGACCGTGGCAGCCATTGTACTGATGACTTTTTTAGGGCACTTCACTAGTCTTAAGACTAGTCACACGTATTGCACTCTTGCAGTTTGCCGTTTGATTACACTGTGAACTCAAAAAACTTGATCGCGTCTAGCACCAAAAGAATCTCAAAGGGTATGTAGCTTAAAAAATTTGTCTGATTAGCTGCTGGTTTCTTTTTATATCACTTTGAAGTTGTGAGTTACTTCTGATTGGGTTTTAGAACTCCATATTTTGTAAACTATTTGGAATTTTAATTTAAGGTCTTCAGCAAAGATATTGCTCTTGATATGGCCTACCAAACATTGCCAGTCCAAAAATGTCATTTTCATACTCAAAATTACATAAACTTTATTTAGTTGTGTGATAGGGAGCAAAACAATTGAAAACAAAGTCCTAAATCGCATTTTAAGCAAAAAGTTCGGTTAACACTTTTGCATAAGTCGCCAGCACAACCTTTTTTATATTCACAGTCTGTTCGAACGTAGCAAATGCTTTTTAAGAGATCACCTTCATGCCGTGGACGCTTTGGCCATGCTTGAATCGGCAGTTGTCCATAGTGTTCAAGAATTCAAGTTGGGTGAGTGCTTTTGAACCTCTTTGTAATTGCCAAGCATTATTGACTGATACGTCGAGTAGGTAGGTAAAAATTGAACTCTTCCACTTTTTCCCAAGATATCCAATGCGATGTGTCGTAGTGGACATTTTGATCGAGAGGATCCTCGCCGCGCTTGAATCGTTGTTATACTAACTGTTTAAGAGCACTCTTAAGTGGATCGAGCAACATTTCAAAATATTCAAGCATCCGGAGTTTAGTCGAAGTAGGCCGCTTAGATCCTAAAGAAGCTGGCGAAATCTTTCGCCCTGCAGCATGATCAGATAGCGGTAGCGAAAGCGTCAGTAGCATTGTTCGATCCATTGTGGCGCAAGGCGATATTGACCGGTTTCTCTGGTAAGCAAATAGATATATATGTCGTTACAAAATTTCGAACTCACGAACAAAATGATTTTAGGCTATTTCAAATTCGGGAATTGCTAGCACTCCTTCCGCCTAACCCAAGTCTGATAGTTCGCATGAAAAAAGTTGCATTAATAACACTTCGAATTTCAATTTGTTTTACAATTCAGGAATGTTCGCTCGTGAATCGAGTGTAAGATTCGACCAAGGGGATTTGTCGAGGTGACGATATCTTCCCATTTTCGGTGCTCCATTTATCTATGCGAATGAGCTGTCCTTTGCTTAGACAGTACAATACTTTTCAGTATTAGGCAGATTTTTTGTATGTCAAAATTGAAATATCAATTTAAATTTGATAACCGAAATTATCATGGAAATGCCAATGATGATTATGAGTATAATCCAATATTCGCTTTAGGCATCTCCAGCCTCTTTGACACTGTTGCTTAATCTATTCCATCGCCTGCTGTTCTCATAAGGGTCGATATTTGTTGATAAACGAATTTATGATTGGCGCCACCTTCTGTGGTTCATTAAGATGCACATGATGCGTGCCATCCACCTCATGATATTCGAACAGAGGATGTTCTACATAGCTCCGATAGGGTGACATCAAAGTACTCCTTTTTCTCATAGTAAGGAGCCCGCAAAGCTTTGATAAACAAATGTGGACATGTTATCCGTCTCGCCATCTCCAATGGCACTTCCAAATCCAGAGTGTAGAACAAGGAAGTCTTCAATCGATTGTCACGAGAAGGAGGGATCGTTTTCTCTCCCAACCTAGATTTGAACTTATCGTTCCACGTTTCTGATCACTGTAAGGTATGGGGAGAGCCGCTTGTCGCTCTCAGCCATACGGCCCGGTTTTAATCTCGGGCAGATACTGATGATTCTTCTCTCTGTGTATTTCTGATCTCGATTATAATAAAAAACATTAAATTAAAAAAACACAATTTTTTGTTTGCTTTCCGTTAAAGTGCGGTAGTAATATTTTAAACATGTGGTATCTAAAGTCGAACTGTGTTAGACCAACTTATTGTACGAGGCTTAAAACTAGATTAGATGGTTAGATTTATTTGACTTATAGAACGCTTCAAACTTTGTATGTTTTAAAAGTTGTCTTCTAGGTCGGACGGTGGGCACGAAGTTTGAGTTTGGGAGCAGAGCAACAACAAAAACACACTTCGAAGCGAGGTTATTGCATCGCATACATTTCTTTTGCGTCTTATAAATCGCGAAACAAAGGAAGCAAGGGCGTGCCCACCGCTGTTCTAGGTTATTCAAATACATTTTTAACTTTTTTTTATACTCTCTACCAAAGGTACACAGATTATATTAAGTTTGTTTTCCTTTCCATTTTGCAGTGAGGTTTATAAATTTCTGGACAATGCACTAACAGGCCAACCGCAAAAGAAGTTGAGTGAAGCCAGTCACTCATTTCTGTCCCAGGAAATTGAGGTAAGAGAGACAATCAACAAACCTTTTATGCCACTTACCTTACAACATTCCCCCATTTCAGCTGCTTATTGCCGAGGCCAATACGGATCATTCGGATGATGTGGCCAGAGGCATGGGCCAGCAACTGTACAACTATCAGAATTACAATTATGCTGCCCAGCCGCATAAATGTAGTCTGGATCCCCTATTTCTGGACGAATGGCGTACATAAACTGCAAATTAGTTGTCATTTCCACACATTTATTAAACATTTATTGAAGTTAAATTTACGTACACAATTGCATTCGCTCTCTGTTTCAATTGCCAAATCCTAATCCAAGTGTCGCATTCTCGGTACGTTTAGTTTTTTTTTTAATTAGTTCGATAATTACATACATAATTTAGTTTTGTTTTTGTTGTAGCACATTTATGAGAGAGAGAGAGAGACAAAAAAAAAAGTCAAACATTTTTTATTGTGCTTGATTGTTTTTCAGATTTTCTAGAGGACTAGAGTAGAGGGGAGGGGGGAGGCTCAAATGATCACAAGAGAGACACACACACATATAAATACCCTTTTTTTCACTTTAATGTTTACACAATTAAAATACAATTTAATTAATACATAATGCATAATTCTTAAATGTTCAGTCCAGTTTGAGCTTTTGGTTTTCCCCTTTTTTTGGTTTTTGTTTTTTGTTTTTAATTAAAATTAATTTAAGCTTACATTTTTGTTTATACATCTAGAAAACTGAACCCGAAATAAACCAACTCAAATCACTTGAAATTAACAAAAAAAAAGGTTTTTTTGTTTAAAGTAAAAGCGTCAGTAGAATTTTGATTGTCCCGTTTTCCGTTCGTCTAAGGTAGAGTTTTCATTTATAAATTCATATTTAGAGTTTTTTGGGCTAAAAACTACCACAACAACAATGATAATTGTTTAAATTGCTGTTAATGCAAGTATTTATTTGTTTCACATTGATTGATATATATTTTTATCAACTAGACAAATTGACTATATAAATTTGATGACAAGTTGGTTGGTTGGCTGACTGAGAGAGAGAGAGAGAGAGAGTGAGAGACCTTAACCTAATGGAATGTGGAATTGAATTGAATTGAGTTGAGTTGAGTTGAGTGTGTTCACCTTAGTAGTAGTTTTCTAAACGTTTGATTTCGAGTTTCGGGTGCTGAGTTATGAAGTTGAATGATTTTGTGGTTTACGTGTCAGTTAGGGTCAATTTTGTTGTATTTTCTTTTGCTATAAAATCAACTTGTTTTACTTCATTTAAACATATTTTTATATGTGTATATATGCATTTTGATTGCTTTCTTTTTGTGACTATATAAAGCTCTGGGGTCCAATGTGGTTGCTGTTCCTTTTAGGTAGGTACGTACGCACTAGGTACACGATTCCTTTAATTTTAGGTAATTATGCAGGTAAATTAATATCAATTTTAATGACGCCTACCGCAAAAGTTGTATTTAATATATTTTTTTTAGAGAATTTTTTCAAAGCGATTTCTTTGCCAGGCTGCAAAACAAAACTTATCGGTTAGGGTTATGTTCATTAAAATCAAATAGTTGCTGATTTGATTCGGTTATATTCTGGTTGGTATTCTCTAAGGAAGGTTAGAAGCAGAGATTCAAACCTATCATAAATCTTCACATTCGGTTCGTCGACCGATTTTGAAATGGCTTTCGTTCAAACCTTGGTTCTTAACTTCTAAGATTCTTTTTGTGAATTTCTGACTGTTTACATACTTCTTTTTCGATGGGTAAAACACATTTACAAATAAATACCGATATAGATTAAGTCGTGTCTCTTAACAATCGGAAGAATTGAGGACAGAAAGCTTGAAGGTTTATCTAATCAACCTCAAATGTAAATAGGTGTCCCACCCCCACCTGGCTACGTCCTTGAAAATAATACCGCGATTTTGATTCAATGGTTTACATATGGGCATTTCCACCAAAAGGTCCACCAAGACCAAAAAATTAAAAGTGCTGAAAAACGCTCTGTTTTTTCATATTTTCAAGGGGAAACAATTAAATTGAACTAATGTAAGCCAATCTTACATTTAATTATAACCTACTTAGAAATATTCGGTTTCACGGCTGCGCTAGCGCGAATTTTCTAATTTGGACATAAATAGTGCACATATTTTTGATAAAAGTGCCTATAGATTGCACTTACTTTTGCTATCTAAAATCGTTCTGAGGGTACAATGAGTTATAAAAAAATTCATAAGAAACCATAAGAAACTATGTGATTGCAATTAATCGTAAGTTTTTGATTCGGATTATACAGAAAACACATAAATAAAATGATGGGAAAAAGTGTCGCGTTCGCAATGTCACGTATCGAATCATATTTTATTTTGAAATAAAAAAAATTATGAAAATTTTTCGATCAAATAAATTCTAATATACAGATAAAATATTCAACAACATTTTAAAACTAGTTGCACCAAATGGTTTTGGGAGATCTCGCTGAGTTTTGCTTTCATATTGATGGCCAAAAACACCACTTCCATTTTTTGTCGCGTGCGAATCACTTTTTGATTGGCTTTATCTTGGAACCAGCACTAGGTGTACTCTACTTTTTTCCCCACTAAATAAAGTGCTGCGAAAGTGCTATAAGTTAAAGTAACAAAGGAAAAAAAAATTATTTTAATTCGACTTCTATTCCAACTTAAATGCGTACGACTGTCGCGTTCGACATCATGGAAATACCCACATATTAAGATTTTCCCAAAGTTCTTCCTACACATGCCTTATGACAGGGTTCCCCAAGCAGAGAGCGCGAAAATTTGTCTGTTTCTCTCTCTAACACACGCATTCGGTGTGAATTGGCGAGTATGTTCGTTCGGCTGGGAAACTGCCTTATTAGCTGCGTAAAGCAACAACACATTCATATGTGTTCTCTGCTCTCTTTTTATCCGAGCGAAGGTTTAGTTGTTGGCGCTTGAAGACCTGCAACAACAACTTCATATGTGCCTCTCTTCTCTCTACTCGAACGCAACAACAAAGTTGCTTATGCGGAGTGAGCGTAAGTTGCTCATGATACAACTAATACAGGTATGGCACTCAGCCAACATTGTGGCCCAAGCGCTTCTGCTGAGAGCGCGAGAGAGAGAGAGACACGGAGAGTGAACGCTAGAGTGAAAGATCCACATATGTACATTGTACACACGAATTTAGTATGTGTTTTTAGTATAACAAAAAAGCAATAAAGCAACAACAAAAACAACAAAGCGATCGGTGCAACAGAAACCCACCCCTTTAAAAGAACGTGCGCTCACACAACCTTTCGGATCAAGTGCCAACTGCAGACTGCTATTTTGTGGCCCGAGCAGAGGGCACAATGAGAGAGTGCCATACCTTCGTTGTTGTATCATGGCCTCGCCCGCAGTTTCGAACGCTTTTCGCTATTCATGCCAAAGAAAATTTAACGTAGAAGCACAATTTGCTGCGTCGACAACTTTTCACTCAGATATTTGTCAGCTGTCATTTGTTTGCTGTCATTTTGGCTCTCTGAGTTATTTTTATACTCTGTACCAAAGGAACACAGAGTATATTAAGTTTGTGCAAAAGTATGTAACAGGGAGAAGGAATCATTTCCGAACATATAAAGTATATATGTATAATCCTGATCAGCATCAACAGCCGAGTCGATATAGCCATATCCGTCTGTCTCAGAGATGGTAAGAGATAGACGTTTGACATGTAAGGGACATATATTTCTTGAACTTGCACGCAGATCAAGTTAATTTTCAATTTTTGCCACGCCCCCTCCCGCCCCCGCAATTGGGAAAAAACGTCACAACTCCCACAGTTCCGTAGATGGATGATTTGTACCTTCTAGAGATATCTAGTAATTAAAATTAATTATCGATTTGCTGAAGGAATGATAAAGATCGGATAAACGATACTCAAGTTATGAGCAAAAAACGGCCAGTTAACACCCCTTTCTTTCTTATTTTGATTGTATCCGTCTTGCTCCGTGTGGTTATGTCGACAAAAATTTTAAGTTAAGTATCTTGTTGAAGTATTTCTTTGTCACAATGGAGTTAACAACTCTCAAAAAAGAAAGGAGGGCGTTTCCAATTGTGCTTTTATATTAAATCTTCTTTAATTCTGGGCACCTCTATCCTAGTCTGCGTAGTTAACTTTTTACTCAAAACTTAGTAGGCTGCTCGCTGTCATTTTCGCTCTCTGAGTTCTTTTTTGATCATGTCCGTCTCCTTCTAACCACCGTGTTTCCCCATGACACAATAATTTTGAGTTAAGTATCCAAATGGCACAATATCTCAAATAGAGAGGCGATTCAAATCAAGTTTCTATGTTAAATCTTCTTTCGTTGAATAGGCCGTTCACAAACGAGCAAGGGTTGCTCTAAGCAAATTTATAATAGTTTTTCACAATTCACACGAGCCATTTTTTGATCAATTGTCAAATTGTGCGGAATCCAACGCGAAAAAAACCTTTCTTACGGCAGGGTGGAACTAATGGTTAGGGATGCCTCAATTTCATGGTATGTCGATCATGCATTATCATTTCACGCACAGCATCGATGCTTTCTGGCACAACAACCGATTTTGGATGATCTTCATGGTATTCGTCGCTTAGCGAACTAAGACCACGATTGAATTCACTTTACCAGCGATACCAGTTTTTGATTTTGCTTTATAGCTATACAAAGAACTGAGTTTATCGACACACTCTTGTTGAGATAATCCAAGTCGAAAGTTGAGAAAAATAATCCAACAAAAATCTTCACTTGAAATTTAAAAGACAAATTTTTTTTTCAACTCACTGTTAACAACAGAAAAACCGCTAGTATATCAAAACGTTGTGAGACCGTTTAGGCAAAAAAAACTTGGTATTACCAGATTTTAAGGAGAATGAAGTACAGCTATTTCTTGTATACCTTTTTCTTTCAGGGACTCAAACTGCTTGGTAATTGGGGTTAGTTTGTTTTAATGGTGCACAGAGGTGTACTTCGTCAAAGTATTAATATTATATTTATTTTTTAAGCGAAGAAAGTCGGATTTTGCAACTGCTGCTCATTAGTTTTATGATTTTCTTGTGGAGCAGGAGTTCCCTATAAGGATCACAACAAAAAGCGAAATGTCAGATAGATCTGTGAACGCAAATGAGGGGTTATCCTTAAAATGAAAATAGTCCACATTAATATAACTGTGACACATTTTTGAACTCAAAAAAGTTGATAGCGTCGAGACCACCAAATTCTGAAAGGGTGTGATGGTAGTATAAAAACCCTGTCTTGGTTTGGTCTGATTAGCTGCCGTTTTAACTATTCTATTCCATACTACTAACAATTCCATATCTCGTAAACTATTTGGAATTTTGCTTTAAAATCTTTAACAAAGTTGTTGCTCTTGGCTAGGCCTACAAATCATTTCTTTGTAGCATATCAAAAAAATTACTTCTTCGTACTCAAAATTACAAATGTTGCGCAAAAAACATCATCATCTTGAAACCCGTTTCAAATTTTGACAAGTAATTCAGCACAAAGTTGTAGCTTAGACCAAAATAAACAAACCGTTAGAACGAAGCAACTTCATTTAGTTACTCCTTCATATAGTTATAGGCCCACAAGCACGTACAACTGTCATAAAAAACCGAAAAAATCTAACATTTTCGGTAAAAAAGTAAAAATTATTAAATATTTTTGATTGCAGTTTTTAAGTTATGTTTTCTTACAATTTTCTCGATTTAATACAAAACAATCGAAATTTTTGACTGTGTCAGCCAATTGGTACCAAAAATTGCCATTTTTCGAGTTTTGGTTCCAATTCCACATGCTTAAGGGCCCGTAACTATACGAAGGACCAATCGAATGAAGTTGGTATGTTCCAATCGTTTGTTTATTTAAGTCCAAGCTACGTTTTTGTCCTGCATTGCTTAGTCAAATTCGTTACAGTTTTCAAGACAAAGTTGAAAAATACTACAAAACGAGGGAAAAACATGATGATTTTAAGACATTTTTGTAATTTTGAGTATAAGAATGGGACGTTTTTGACTTGCTACTTAAGAATGTTTTGTAAGCTTAGCCAAGAGCAACAACTTCCTCTAAGACGTCAAAGCGAAATTCCAAATAGTTTACGAGATATAGAGTTGCGAATCCCAATCAGAAGCTGAAAACTTCAAAGTGCAATAAATAGAAAACGGCAGCTAACCAGACTAAACCCAGTGAAGGTTTTTGTACTACCATCATACCCTTTCAGAATTTTTTGGTCCCGACTCTATCAACTTTTTAGTGTTGCACAGTGTATTTCTAGAAAAGCTGCAGGTTCGGTGTACATTGAATTACAAAACTCACTCAATTGTAATTAAAAACTTTTGAAGGTGTAAGGAAAACTAGCTACTTTTGAAGGAAGTATTGCTTTTTCGTTCAAATCACAAAATATTATAATACCTTTCTTAAAGGTATCTAAGAATAAACAAAAATCCATCTAAAACAGGGGTCGGCAAAACACACACGCTCATTTTGGCGTTGCGTGTGTGTGTGTTTAGCCAAGCGAGAGCGCGCTCATTTATCACATCTTTGTTGTTGTAAAAGAGAACAGTGTCGGTGTGTCGACGTCGCTGCCGCAGAGCGCGTTGTATACACTTCAGATAGGGAGGCGTCGGACTCTGATCTGTCGACACGTCATTTCTTAAGCTCTCAGCATGCAAAAAGCCCATGAGTTCGAGCCCATTATCAAGCATCGATTTTGCTTTGGTTTTATACCCTTGCAAAGGGTATTATAGTTTTGCCCAGGAGTTTGCAACGCGTAGAAATATTAATTTCCGACCCCATAAACTATATAACTATATATATTCTTGATCAGGGCGACGAGCTGAGTCGATTAAGCTTTGTCTGTCTGTTTCTACGCGAACTAGTCCCTCAGTTGGAGCTATCGAGCTGAAATTTAGCACAGAGTCTTCTTTTGACTGCACGCTGCTAATATGTCGGAACCGCCCGGATCGGATGACTACTTCTTGTTTCTGCCATAGGAACGATCGGTCGAAAAGTCAGTTTTAGTGAGAAAAACTTTTTGTTTTAAATTTTAGCGTTCTTAAACTTGGCCATTATTAATATTTTATGTTTTGAAACAGATGTGCGAATTTTGGTCGATATCAAGTGACTATATCTTATTGTTGCCATATTACAGCTAGGTCGGGAAATGTGTCCCTTTTTGGTACCTTCAAGGATTGTCTTTTCAAGCAACGCTTCTGTTTAACCCTTTTTGGTCTACACTTGTAGTAGTCAACTTTGAAGGTTGCGAATGCAAATGATATTTGTGGAGACCCAACTTTCCTAGTAGGCGTAGGAACTTTTCAAGTAAACTAAATGTATGATATTTGGCAGTCCAGTTTTGATTTATATGTAAAGCAGTCTTTACACTTGTCATATATCTCTAAAAAGTCTCTCTAAAGACACGATATAATAGTGTAATAGGCAAACATATAACTCTGAAGAGAAACTTTTGCCTTCTCTTTAGACAAATATGATGAAATAGAACCGGTTCTATTTGATAAAAGTAACTCTGTTGAGACAATGCTGTCAATTTTGTGGCGTTGCCATTTCCCCAAAATTATACAACATTTTTATTCGATATAATCGGTTTTATTTATCGATTAGTCTAAATTGAGAACTCTGAAAGATGATTAAATCTGTCATTCGAGTGGTTAAATTGAATGCATCACCGGCAACTATAACAAATGGCACATTACTTGTACCACCAGGTAAAACTTTATCATACGGGAAATTAAGACGATTATCTTCAATGCCTGTGCATAGCGTGGAATTGCCGTAAACGGCGGCGTCGTTTGCTCTTTCATTGCAGCCAATATCAACATAAATAAAACTGTACTCCGGATCTGTCAGAGCAAGAAGCACAATTCTGTGAAATTCTTTATAATTGTAATGAAATGCTCCGTCATTCCTTCTAGCTCGAAATGCAATATGTTTGCCATCTAAAGAAAACATGTTGATAAGTGGAATTTTGAAAATCTATAACTTAATAGCGCAAACCTAGCGCACCGAGGCAAAAAGGAAATTTCCACATTTCGTTTCCAAATTTAAGCGATTGACTTTATACGCTGTAAACGGATGAGCTACCTTTATATAAATTGATTTTAAGTCGGTAATTGCATTAATGACTTCTGGCACAATTTTTGAAATTTTCGGTTGGAAAATTCTGAATGCAACAGAGAGGGACGCAATAGGAGACTCTAGGTAGCAAAAAATCGCAGTGTCATAAGAAGCCTGAAAGAGCAAAACTTTAGTTGTTTTCTCTTAAGAATGCATATTTTTTTGTTTTTGAATTTTGGGTCTTACAAACTCAAGCAACTTATGAAAAGTTGAGTTGTTCATGTGAATAAAATGTCTGAAGGTTTCGTCGTCCTCGTATTGGAGCCCACGTAAGACATGCTGCGCCATGTCTCTGCTTTCAAAGCGACGCAAAAGCCGATTTCAACTTCACATGGAACGCTTTTTACAATGTTGTCTTCTTTTTTGTTCTGGATCATCTATTTCATAGTCAGCCAAAACCGCAACCATTAATGTTAATGTGCTTATTTATCCATTTTCACACAAACAAGTCGCACTTCTTTTTTCTTCGGCTGTGTGTCAAAAATTGTTGAACCATCTGTCAACATCTAGTTTAAGATTCTCTGTTATTAAAAGTGTAATAGCTAATCATAGCTTCTCTAAAGAGTTTCTCTTTAGAGAATTTTGACAACCGACTCTTTAGAGAAATATTACAAGTGTAAAGGCTGCTTAAGCGTTCGTAAACTCTGAAATTTCAAAAACAGCATTTGCAAGGGAACAAATACTTCGGCACAGGCGAAGTTAGCTTGACCTTCTCGTTTTGTTTTATTTGTGGTATTTTTAACAATGGATTTATTTCTTATCGATTTCTTCGGCAAAATCTCCCAAATAGCAGTTTAAGCATTTGCCCGAATTCATTTATTTTCATTTTACCCTACGAATTTTGAACTAGAGCTTCACAGAAATATGTAAAAAATAGTTTTTGAGACTTTAAATCTCATTTCAAGGTATTTCCATCTTGTTTTTTCCAGATTTCAAGCTTTTTGAAAAAAGTATTTTCAATCTGGAATTTAGATTGATTTTTAGACTCTGTACCAAAGGTACACAGAGTATATAACATTTGTGCAAAAGTATGTAACAGGGAAAAGGAATCATTTCCGACCCTATAAAGTATATATATTCTTAATCAGCGTCAACTGACCTGTCTGTCTGTCTGTCCGTCTGTATGAACGCACAGATCTCAGAGATGGTAAGAGATAGAAGTTTAACATGTATGGTTCATTAACTTCTTATACTTGCAGGCAGATCAAGTTTATATTCAATTTTTGCCATTCCCCCGCAATTTGGAAAAAACGTCAACTCCCATAGTTTTGTAGATAGATGGTTTGTACCTTCTAGAGATATTTAGTAATCAAGATTATTTATCGATTTGCCGCAGAAATAATAAAAATAGGATGAACGATACTCAATTTATGGCTTCATCTATTGGTCAGTTTTGAAAGTCATTCATTGTTCAATTTAAGAAGTGGCGCCATCCATTGTTCAGCAGCTTTGCTTTCAGTTGCTACTCCAGGTACAGGTCTCCAGTCGGTCTTGACCGACTTTCTTACTTGTTTTTATCAGTATAGATGCTTTTACGCCGTCAAAACTTGTCTAAGGGGCTGCGCACATATGCAGCTGAAAGATGAACTGACGGCAGATCTTTAGGCCGAGCTTTAAGCTTTCAAAAAACAAACACACTACATGCACGGAAGTGCGCACACTAGAAGCTTAATTGAACATTTGAATTCAGCCGTAAGTTCAGCTTTGTTTGAATGAACAAGCATGCTTGTTGTACACAGCACCACAACATGGACTACGAAACATTATTAAGTGAAATTGCATTAAAAACTAAAACTATTTCAATAGAATTGTCAAAAAATGTCAATGCTACAAGTATGTTATATGATCTTTTATCACAAAATTACTTGCAAAATGAAGAAGCTCATATACATTTTAATGTACATACATATATAGATGCGAATGAAGAAGACTTTCCTCCTTCTGAATGCTATCTCCCATTTTATTTAAAATATTGTCGCGTATTGTAAATATAAGTGTCCATATCCATACTGGCGTATTCATAAAAGTTTTTTGGATACGTTGGTAATTGACCATATAAATCAGCGATGCCCAGCAGTATGCTCTTTGAGTACGTTTTGTTATTGTAATTGCACCGAACATAGGAAATCAATGATCGTATACATGCAGGGCGCGAGGCATACAAAACGACACACACGCTGACGATTTCGTGTGTATGCGACGCGTAGAACAAAAACCGGTTTTGTTTTCTTCTTTGATTGGTGTTTGCGAGCGCAAGCTAACTGACCAACAACAATTTCATTATTGGTATTGGTGCTTATCTTTGTGAGTATTAGTGAGTGCTCTGTCGTATGCTGCTTTTGGGCATGCCTGATATAAATTATGAAATTCACCCAATGTCTCTCTAACAGTAACAATCACGTGAACCCATATTCTTTTTTCCCTTGCTTAAATTGTCTCTGCACTTTTAAATTTTCCGGAATTAAAAAAATTTCCCAATCGAGGCGACACCATGTTGCTAGCAAGAATAAAATGAATAAGCTAAAAGCTCAGTGTGCGCACAATTCTGTTGTCAGCAAAGCATTAGGTTCTACAGTCAGTTCATCTTTCAGCTACTTGTGTGCGCGGCCCCTTACAGATTGACCGAACCTAACCGAATCGTTTTTCTTTGAGGTGGTTGGTTCAGCTCAGCTTTTTTAAAAGGTTTACATTCCAGTGATATTTACTATCTGCTATTTTTGCTGATTTTAAACTCTTATCCCAGGGATCAAACATTTTGCAGCATGCAAAAGTTGGGAAGAACCACGAAATATATTGTTACTTGTTACTAATTTCATTATTTACTTTTGGATAGGCGCATTTTATCCCCGATTATCCGAGGTCTTTTCCTTCTGCTTTATTGTATGATTTGCACATCGTTTTTTGTATGATTTAGCTTTTTGGGTAGCTGCTTATGATTGTATGTAGGTATGCATCGGCGTGTGTATTTTTGTTTGTTTTTTTTTGTGGTTTAAATAAGTCGAAAAATATTTGGTGTATATATTTATGTCTGTATGTAGGAATACGTTTTTGTTTTTGTTTTTTGGCTAAATATTACGAGTATATCAATTGATTGCATTTTGCATAGTGTTTTTTTTTGGTTTTTGTGTGGACTCTGAGTGGACTTTGTGGTGTGTTTTTTTGTGTTTGACACTTTTTTTTTTGTAGTTTGCATTAATTACATTTAATATCTGAAGTTTGGTTTCGTTTTGTAACACTTAGAATTTGGACAATAGATATTTTGAGTATAACGCTAATACAAGTTGATTGATTGATTGATTACTGGTGTTTCAATAATGGACCGAGATTTCATTTTGGGAAAAATATATATATATATATGTGTGTATATGTATAAATATTTGTGATTAAAAAACTTTCTAGTTACGTCCGGAGAATAGTTGATACTGTAATAAGAGTTGTTGCAAAATAATTAGGCCATCATCAATTTGGTGATTTCACACGATTTTCAATAGTTTTTTTTTTTTTTATAGTGGTAAAAATGTTCTAAACTAATTCTCGAGCTGCTCACACCGATCATAGGACGGCTATACGAGTACAAGATAAACAAGAGGAACATACAGGGAGCACAACGAGATTGTGAGAAAGTAAGAAATTGGTTATGGGGGGCAAAAAAAAAAAAAATACACAAAGGACATTGATTCGGGGCTAATCATGCACTTTACGACACGATTCTCGGGAATCTGCGTTTTTAACTAAACGTTCTGGATCTGGGTTACGAGTACAACTACACATCTATATAGATATGGGTAAATATATATGTTCGTCTATGGCATGTATGTAACTGTGTGCGTGTGTGTCTACAAAACTACTACTAAGGTACAATTGTAGGGGGGGGGAGGGAGGGGTAGTGTTTTACTGGAGCTTACACTTACACTCACTTACTTAACGTTTATCCATAAAAATTTGTTTGTTTAGCTTTAAGTAGTTGCTTTTTATAATATTTTGTAATTTTGTTTTTTTTTTTTTGGTTTTTTCTTTCGATTTTCGAACTTTTGAACTCTTAAGGCACATTTTGAAGTATTTTTCTTACAGGTAGGTGTAAACAGGTGTGTAGAGCAAAAGCAAATGCAAAATTACAAGCCAAACTGAAACAGAAAAGCATTCAGAAAAAAACACTCAACAACAATTGGATGAGTTGGGAAGCTAGATGGGTATAAGAACATGGACAACACACAAAAGCGCCAAGAAGCAGCCAAAGCATTAGATTGACATACGTACATAGTAGTTATATATATATATATAGATATAGATAGGTATATAATAATATCAATTACAATAAATTCGCCAAGACTTAAACTTAGTTGTATGTAGTAGAAATACAAATGCATTTCAACCGTTTCGGTCGTTTAGTTTAGTTTAGATAGTTTCGTAAGCCTTCAGTGTCAGTCATTCAAATACGAAAACGTTAATGGTCTAATACAATATTTGTTTGATCAGCTGCTGCTCTCCAATATAAGTTTATATTTTGATATTCATTAGCTTCGCTGCTTTGTAGTTGTTGTATTTCCAAGTCATTTTATTTTGTATATAGTGCAATCAGATGGGCAGAAAGTAAAATGGCAATTCAGGTAGTAAAATACATTTACAATTTTTTCAAGTACAAACACCATATACATAGATACATAGATACATACATAATATATATATGGAGAATAACAATTATAGTTAATTACATTTTTAGAGGACAATCACAAGAGGCAGAGAAAATAGAAAGACAGAGAGAGAATGATGAAAATGCCATGATGCAGATGCAGAAGCTTCAACAATGAAAATAACCACAAGACATATACGATACTTAATATGAACATGCATTCAATGATTTGTGTTTGGATTCGGTTTATTTTTATGTAATTCTCAAAAAATATTCTAAGCATTTCCCTTGTATGATAACCATAGCTCTTAAATAACTCTCAACCCTTTTTTCAGTTCGCTCTGCTCACGCCACTGACCGAAAAACCAAAGACAAATCGGGCCTGGGCTTCCCTCAACCGAATGTGTTCTGTTATCGCGCTCACTGTAAAAAGGCACAGCAGTGATCGGTTTGACAGCAACCGAATAACAGGCCCAGCTCAGTCAATTGGTCTTAAATTGTGTGCTTCTCGAAGACCAAACTGTCAAAATGTTATTTGAAAAGGTTGCAAACTCAAGAGTTGCGCCAGAATTTAGCATAAGCAGAGAGAGAGTCAATGCGAGAGAGAACGAGAGAGCGCATACATGTAGTTCGTCACATACATTCATATCGTTAGCCGAGCCTTACACACCGATGCATACATACGAAGAAGACCTTTTAAATTCGGAATTTTTGGCAATCGGTCCCAAAAAGACCTAAGAGGAAAATTAACAAAAAAATGTGTTTCTCTCCTCTCACAACCAAATAGAAGCAGAGAGCGTAGTTAAAGGTTGTTTCGGTACCTCTTTTCAATGTGGTCGCACGAAAACTGTCGTTTT
The DNA here is from genome assembly GCA_037044535.1 of Lordiphosa magnipectinata. Lineage (NCBI taxonomy): Eukaryota > Metazoa > Arthropoda > Insecta > Diptera > Drosophilidae > Lordiphosa > Lordiphosa magnipectinata. The sequence goes on from JBAMBO010001261.1 coordinate 101,284, forward strand.
CTGACAGAGGCAAACGGGGGACCGATTTTTGCGACCTCTGATGTTAACCCATCGCTTGTAAATTTGATGGAAGTAACCGGAACTGTTACAAAATTAGACTTGACATTATAAAAATAAGCATATAATTCCAAAAAGGGTGGTTTATGTCGCTGAACTCACTCAAATTGCTCAGTTGTTCCATTGTTAGTCAACTATTTTCAAGGCATGGCGACCTTTAGCTAGCATTAGAGGCTCGAAGCAAAGAACACTTGAGCAAAAATCACAAATCATAAGCATAAAGGCACTTAAAAAAGTCCCTGAACAAAGTTGATTGAACAAAAGTCTCTGAAGAAGAGTCACTGAACAAGACTCATCGAACAAGATTCACTGAAGAAGAGTCATTGAACAAAATTCACTGAAGAAGAATCACTGAACAAGACTCACAGAACAAATGTCTCTGCACAAAAGTCACTGAACGAAAGTCACTAAACAAGAGTCACTGAAGAAGACACATTGAACAAGAGTCGCTGAATAAGAGTCATTGAACAAAAGTGACTGAAGAAGAATCACTGAACAAGATGCACAGAGCAAATGTCTCTGCACAAGAGTCACTGAACGAAAGTCACTAAACAAGAGTCACTGAAGAAGACACATTGAATAAGAGTCACTGAATGAAAGTCACTGAAAAAGAGTCTCTTAACAAGACTAGCTGAACAAGAGTCACTGGACCAGACTGATTGAGCAAAAGTCACTGAACAAGACTCACTAAGCCAGTGTGACTGAACAAGACTCATTGGACAGAAGCCAAAGAACAAGAATCACTGATTAAGAGTCATTCAACTAGACTCATTGAACAAAAGTGCCAGAACAATAGTCGTTAAACAAGACAAGAGTCACTTAACAAGAAACACTGAGCAAGCCTAATCGAACAAGAGTTACTGAACAAAAGTTATTGAACAAGAGTCACTAAACAAGAGCCACCAAAAAGTACAATTGAAGAAGAGCAACTCCCTTGTGTTCACTTACTCATGAATAGCTCAACAATAGTACACAATCCAAAGTTAGTTTAGGGACTAATACTTGGATGCATACTTTTGGTGGTTGCTAGATTCTTACTTTAAGTTAGTTTAATCCTATTTTATGATTATGTCTTGCAACTGAAATGAATTGGCCATCAAAATTGTGCGATTTGACCAAGCTAGACTTTTTCTTATGGCGTTTTCTTAAGTTCCCCATAATCCGCAATCGAGGCATAATTAACCAGGCCAGCGTAGTTAAAAACTGTGTCTGTTACTTTTTACAATCGTTAAAACGCTGGGTGGGAAGTGGGTATGATGTGGCTGGGAAGTGCATGGAAACTAGGTGGTTAATGGGTGGGAAGTGGGTACAAAGTGGATGGAAAGTGGCTGGGACGTGGGAGGGATGTGGGAGGGATGTGGGTGGGAAGTGGGTGCGAAGTGGATATAAAGTGGGTGGGATGTGGGTGCGAAGTGGACGGAAAGTGGGTGGGAAGTGGGTGGGTGGTTAGTGAGAAGTCATAAAGTCGTCCTGGTTTCTGGTTTCGAAAGCTTCTAAAGTTAGAGATTAGTTTGTGTACAAACTTTAAAGGTTAAAGACTAATTTGTGTGCAAACCAAATCAAAACGTCTTTAAACAATTTAACCCAAAGTAATTGTTCTAGTCTTGTTACATGGCGACATTATATAAAGAAGAGACCATTTTAACACGAATTGAAAGAATTAAGTACCTTTCCAAAAAATCGGTACTTAGATTAAGTGGGTTTTGATTTGAGGAATAGCAAGTTTGAAATTATTATTCGACCAACCAATCCACTATCTATAGTATATACGATGTGCGTACATTAGGACAGACCTCATAACGGAAAACTGGAAAAATTTAGGTCTTAGCATCTCCAGAGCTAATGTTCTTATGCTGGAAATTTGGTGTTTCGGTTGATAGTATAAAGTTAGTTATATTCTTGGTTCCAAAAAAGAATGAACCGTCTCGAAGTTGGTTCGAAAATATATTTCAGAAATTATTTAAGCTTGATAGTGTGAATGTAAAATATGTCACCGTATCCGAACCAGATATAACCAATTCAAGATTGGTTTAAAGCAGTGGTATCCAAACTCACACAATCAAGCTTTGAGCTTGTGTGCTTAGCAGCGAAACACGAAGTAAACATGTTGACATTTCAGCATGAGCAACAAGCAAACTTACAAAGACTCGTAAGAGAACAAATAGCCGAATACGCGCTTTGTAAGAGAGCAAGCTATTTATAGAGCAGACCCGGCCAGCAAAAGCTACCACGCGCCAAAGTCAGTCGTATTTTTACGCAAACGCTAGTCGAACTTATGATTGTGTGAATCGGTGAGCATTGAATTGCAAGTAAAACGGCTGTAGTCTGAAGAGAGCTCTCTTGCTGACCAACACAAGCACACTTTTTAGGCACTGTTATAGAGCACACGTATTCTCTCTCTATACGTGTGTCGGCTGCGACGCCGGCAGCATTATGAGCTCCTATACCATGGTATAGGCTTTTGGCATTTTGAACACCACTGGTTTAAAGCCATATCACAGAAATGATTAAGTGCTTTACAAATTCAAAGCGATATTCAGCCAGTTCAAACTTGAATACAGGCAGGGTGTTCAAACTTGAACATGAAACCTATCATTCTTTGTAACATTATATATTTAGCCTTTGTCGCCTATGTCATAAACATGCCACCTTTTGTAATAGCATTAAATATTAATAGCGGCCCAGCAGACACACCACTTGAAAAGGATACACCATGGGAGTGACTCGAACAGGTTATCCACTTAATATGCATCGTGTGAGGCATTCTGTATTCCTCTCACGAATGCATTTTTATATTGATACACACGCTTCTATTTTACAAATACTGCCATAGTTCAGTTTAAAAGTTAAGGGATGAGATATACTAAATAAAAAGGTAGCTCGCTCACACTGAGGAGTCAGTACAAATGAAATTTTACAACCGCGCTCAACTATAAGTGTATATGTGTATACACAAGGGGTGAGATCCGTTCTAATGTACACTATAGTCGTATGACTTGTTCTAGCTGACTAATTTTATATTCATCATCAACGCATCATCAGCTTTAAGCAAGGCTGCATTGAAATACAAACTTTTGGGCCCGAAGGTTCGAACACTTCTTAAAGCCAAACATATTGAACCTTAACCCATAACTTCATTTAACTGTAGGCTTTGAAATTTATTGAAAATAGCCGGCAATATGTATAGATATGTCAATATTTTAGCATTAAGGTAATTTAAGACAGACTGTATAGAGAATGGACGCCGGGGAGTAGACGAGACAGGGAAACAAACGAAAACAAACGTTGTAAATAAAATGGACGAGTCAGAAAGAATAACCCGTATCGACAAATCGCAAAGAGACATTGTAAATAAATAAAAGTAAATAGTGAACCGTGTGTATTATGTAAACCGTATAAATAGTGTGTAAATAAAAGGCCGAAAACTGATAAAAACTCTCTAAATCTTTTTTAATTTGTTTTTTCGCAGGATCCCAAATTTTTTCAGTGTTTGATTTCAGAATCATAAGTTCACTTTGTTGTATAGGATCCGCAGATACTGCGCCCATCTCTAAATACTTTTTCCGACCAAACTAAAGCTGCCTTTACACTTGTCATACATCTCTAAAGAGACTCTCTGACCATAGTGTAATAGCATAGCAAATAACTCTAAATATTTGGAAAATTGAGGCTTTTTTGATGTTATTTGACAGGTTCAATTTGATAAGAGTTTCTCTTTAGAGAAGTTTGACAATCGGCTATTTAGATATATAGGACAAGTGTAAAGGCAGCTTAAGAAAATATGAATAACATTTTCTGGTCTTAAACTGTTTATTCATTCCAAAGGGTTGAGATTCGGGAGATCTTAAGTTTTATATGTTCAATTCAGGTTCAAGCCGAACTGGCTCTGTGACTTGGTTTTTATAAATAATTGTGGTTTTGTAAGCTCGTTAGTTGAAATAAGTAGGATGTATATTCAGATCTAATCTTATTTGTACGCCGAAGCTCTTTGAAAGAAATGAAAGAAAATTCAAACCTATCACAGAAAAAAGGCGAGTTTAAATCAAGTCCAAAAAAATTGATTTAATCTCGATCTTTGGATTGAATTTTCAAGTACGAGTCGTACTAGATTATACTTGAATCCAGCACGAAAGGATTGGAACAATCCTAAAAGGTTTAGATCAATCCGAAAATGCTCATTTCAAGTACGGATCCTACTTGAAAATCAAATGATATTGACTCGAAACTCCTGAAAGCGAAAGAGCGAAAAGAAACCGAGAGCAAGTTCGAAATTGAGAGTGAAAAGCTCTCTCAGGCTGAATGGGTATACACCAGGGTTCTCCAAGCAGAGAGCGCGAAAATGTGACTGTGTCTCTCTCTAACACACAGTGATGCATGACTTCGGCAATCATTCGGTGTGAATTGGCGAGTATGTTCGTGCCGCAGGGGCTATCGCTGGGGAACTCTGGTATACACACATACACAAATTTTTTTGACAGCAGTACAGCAGTTATTGTTGGTTTGGGTTTTTTGCGCAAACCGTTGAATTCACTAACAGTTATAGCACTTTCAGCTTGAGAAGGTAGCTGCTGAATCGCAGTCGATGGGACAAGTCTATTGAAGAGACCATGGAGAATGAGTATTAGAGAACAAATTGGCGCTGCCTCTCAATTTTGGTGGTGCTAAACGATAGTGCCCAAAAAGATACTATAGTGCCCAAACAGATACTTTACAGAGCCAGTAGGAAAACACAGTGGTTAGAGCGAGCCGGACATATTCCCAAATGTATCCAGAGAGCGTAAGTGAGACCGAACAGCTGACCAAATGTATCCAGAGCATGATGGAATAAGTATACGCTAAGCATAGCATACGCTAAGGGACAGCTTTTTGCCGACGAGACCACCTTATACTTATTCCATCATGATCCAGAGAGCGTAAATCAGAGCGAACAGCTGACTAATTTCTGACATAAGCGGTGTCGACTGAGCAATTGAGCAGTCTAGATATCTTAGTCTATTGAAGAGACATCAATAGCGACCAGCCTTTATTGTAATGTTGTTTGTGTCCTGTTTTTACAGTTGTATGCAAACTAATGACCTCGAGCCGGCTAGAACTTGCTCGTTTGTCGTTGTTAAAGAAGTGGCATGGGTTCGAGCTAAAGTCAATCTAAGTCATTTTTGATTCAATCCTTTTTCAAATGATCCCTCCGACTGAGGAATCAAATCGAGCTCGAATAACAAGATAAAATCAATCAATGAGATAAAGTTGGAATCAAGACAAGAATTCCGGGATGGAAAATTCCGTAGTCAAATCAATTCTTCTCGTACTTGGAATTCTGACATAGTTTGGGATTGATTTTAGCCCGTATATCTCGGATCTCTTTTCTGTATATCGTGCACAAAATCGGTTTGTAAGTTCTAGGAATCAAATAAATTGTTTAAAAGTCGAAAAAAATATTAATGGTCATGGTCAATCCTTACTTTAAGTCTAACTAAGTCGCATCCTGAACTAACAATATCAAATTGAAATGCAAAAGACTTGAAAATTGAAATTTGTTTAGTAACTGCTCTTAGCTTTAAAGATATTTACAATGATGAATCTGTTTTTTTGGGAGGCACGAAAACAAACGAAAAACCATGCAAAACGCAAGCAAAATATGAACCAATTCCACGACCGATTCATAATTGTTATCAACTAACTATAGTACGCCCAAGAAATATTGGCTTTAACTTTAAGTAGGATTTTTTTTTTTTTTGTGTGAAATGTTTAGTGTTGTGTACATTTATGCCATAATTGCGCAAGTGCCCAGTGCTTAAGCTAACTTAATTGAGTTTACGACAAACGACAATAATAGCAATCGAAATGAATTTAAAACTAACATCACGTGTTCACATCAACTACCATGGCTAAAATGAACTCAACAGGACATCCAGGTGTCAATAATTTTTTAAAATTTGGTTCTTTTTTGAGTCGCTCAAACGATTGGATTTTACGTTGCAACAACCAATAAGAATCGAATAGTTATTAATAATAATCATAAGTAAGTAGGTATCGAGTATGCGCTAGTATATATGGTAGACTTTGTTTAGATATGTTTAACATTTATGGTACATACGAGTAGATTGAATAAATTCTCAAAACAATTTGTTGGTTTTTTTTTTGGTTTTTGGTTTTTTGTAGGATATTAATCAATTCGTTTTGGTTAGCATCAACTTACGTATGTCTAGGCTATAGATACATTCATATCAAGATATATATATATATATATATGTATAAATATTTATTAGACTAAATAGAGTGCGTGTACTTCATTTTACCCTCTGCCCCTGGCTTGCTTGCATATACAACTTTGAGCTCAATACCTCGGCGGGTTCAAATTCAGATTGAGGTTGCGCAGCTGCGCTCTGTAGCGCACATTGTGATAGTTGCTACCGCCGCCGCTGCCACCGGCGCGGTAATGGTAATGGTAATCGGCGACCGAAGGTGGCTGGTCGCCGATTTCGTTCAGATTATATTATTGACTGAATGTGATATTGAGTGACGGACACTTTCGGACGTTGTTGTGCTGGTTGCGTGTGCCATTCACGCGCAACAGCGGCACTGGACTAACCGTGCCGGATACGGAAGTTAATTGTCTTACCATGCCGGATCCCAGCTGCTGCAAAAGGCCCGAACCAGAGCCGAGTGGACCAGATGATAAAACTGTTGAGGTGCGGCGTGAGCGTATCGACTGCATGCTGGATGATAGCAAAAATGGTACGCTGCTTGATGTGTTCGGCATGGAGCCACCCTGTTTTTGGGAGTACAATAAAGGAGATTTCTTTGGAAGATTAGTTAAGGCTTGTTGTAATAGCTATGATAATATAATGTGTGCTTGGTGCTATGTACAAAGTAGTCGTATGTGTGTGTGTGTGTGTGTGTGTGAATGTTAATGTGTTCAAGCTGATAGGTGCAACAAACAAACCAAACCAAATTCAAATCCAAACCAACCAGGAAATTTACATTACACATAAACCAAACACTGAACAGAGTTTCCCAAAACTTAAAAAAAGGGAAATGCGAAAATGTTTATGTACATTTAAAACAAAATTAGGGAATTTTACTTGGATTATTTGGCATGTGAATGAAGGGCATAGACGGGCAATCGCAGGGTGGTAATCGCCATAAACAAATAAAAATCAATTTACGCAGCGGGCAACAAGTAGGAATTGAAACAGATACTTTGAAAGACGAACACGTAATGGGCACAGTTTCCGAGTTTCTTACTTTTGAGTTTGTTTACATTTTGTAATATTGAACAATTTGGAACTGAAACACAACTATTTATCATAACTTCACTTCCGTTACGTGCAAGAACCGGTTCCGCTAATCGAATTCTATTCAGTTTAATTCTCGCTAAGATACACTGTTATAAAATTTGGCTTTTTTTTTGCAAAGTGTTTGAAATAACCTTATCTATTTCTGTCAGCCATGCTTAAAATTTTTCGCTTTCGCAAAAATTTTTCGATTTTCATTCCAAATTTGGTCTAAAAACCGGTTTGAAATCGCAAAAGTTTGGCGAAAGTTAAAATGGGAGTCATATAAAAATCGAAAAAAAAAATCCAGCTAAGATTTTTTAAGGAATTTTTTTAATTTAGCTTTTTTTATAGGTGCGCTAGCGGGAAACGTCATAGCTTGGGTAAATGATTAACGAATACAAAAAGCTTTAGAGATTCTGAAAGATAATTAATATAGCTAAAGTTCGGCCAAACATATTTTGCATGTAGAATTAATCGTTTAAGATTGGTTAACTGTCAAAGTAAATCATAATTTTTTAAACGTTTATTTTTTGACTTAAAATAATCATAATCATAATCATAATCATAATCATAATCATAATCATAATCATAATCATAATCATAATCATAGTCATAATCATAATCATAATCATAATCATAATCATAATCATAATCATAATCATAATCATAATCATAATCATAATCATAATCATAATCATAATCATAATCATAATCATAATCATAATCATAATCATAATCATAATCATAATCATAATCATAATCATAATCATAATCATAATCATAATCATAATCATAATCATAATCATAATCATAATCATAATCATAATCATAATCATAATCATAATCATAATCATAATCATAATCATAATCATAATCATAATCATAATCATAATCATAATCATAATCATAATCATAATCATAATCATAATCATAATCATAATCATAATCATAATCATAATCATAATCATAATCATAATCATAATCATAATCATAATCATAATCATAATCATAATCATAATCATAATCATAATCATAATCATAATCATAATCATAATCATAATCATAATCATAATCATAATCATAATCATAATCATAATCATAATCATAATCATAATCATAATCATAATCCCAAAGAACTGCTAAAAAAGCTAGATTATTTGTATATCTGAAAATCCACATTTCTAACACTGCATTTGGCTCTTACTTAGTGTGATTTCACCTCAAAAAACGGCTTAGGTTAGGTTAGGTTAGGTTGAGATGGCTAGGGACCGTAACACAGTCCCTACACTTAGGCCAAGATAGGCCCATTGCGATACCATATAATTCCCTATTTAAGCCAGGGGCGGTTCCTCCCGACTGAACCATTGTGACAACGTTAAGAATTTCAGTAGAGACGAAATCTCTATTTTGGACACTTCCGAGAGATTGAGTAGAAAGGGGTGGCCAAGAGTTTTATGTCTCCTTCTACTAAGAGCTGGGCAATGGCAAAGAAGATGCAGTAATGTCTCCTCCTCTTCCTCACACTTGCAGCTTCTACAGAAGTCGTTGTGAGCGACGCCCAAGCGTGCTGCATGCCTGCCGATGAGGCAGTGACCCGTTAGGGCCCCAACCAGAAGTGAGATGTTTTCCCTACTTTGGTGCAAAAGACTATTGGTTCGCTTCAGGTTAAACGAGGGCCACGTGACCCTAGCTACAGCACAAACCGGAAGGTTATTCCATCGTTCCGTAGCCAGGCGCCAGGTTTCATTCCTTGTGATAAGCTTGTATGAGGCTAAGAGCATCCCTATCAAGCTCTTCTCCGGGAGGAGCTGAGTGGTTGTACCCTGTCTTGCCCCCAATGTTGCGGTGTTCAGGTACCCAGATGAGGTGGATACGGAGATGCTGAGCGATCGCATTTAAGGATCTACGGCATTCCGTGAACGTCTTGGCGTTATTGGTGTAGGAGTCAAGAGCCCTTAGAGCGGCTTGACTATCTGAGTAAATGTATATGTTCCCTTCTTCTATCATAAGTGTGCTAAGGAAGGCCACCAATTCTGCTTGGTACACACTGCAATGATCAGGAAGAAGGAATGAAATTTCCATATTTAAGTCGGTGGAGAAAACTTCCCCTCCTTCTTTGTCATCGAGCTTAGATCCATCCGTGTAGATATTGATGGCATTTGCTCTACTGTGGGGCAAGTTATCCCAGTCGCGTCTACTAGGGATATTGTAAAATTTCTGGAATGACGTAGTGGGTATACAATAGTCTGTAATGGCGGGAACCGCGTTTTTACGAGTTAGTATAGTTGAGTGTCCTGAGGTACCCGCGTTCCAGGCTTCAGACTCTCTTAATCTCAAGGCTGTAATGCCCGCTAACTGTTTAGACATTAAGTCTAGGGGAAGAAGATGAAATATGGTGTTTAGTGCTTCCGTTGGGGTGGTTCGGAGGGCGCCACTCATACATATTTCAGCACTTCTCTGTACTTTGTTTAAAGTAGTCAGTACTGACGGTTTCTCGAGTGCTGGCCACCATACTAGAACTCCATAGAGCAGTATGGGACGTACAATGGCTGTGTATAGCCATTGAACTATTGCTGGGGAAAATTCCCATTTACGGCCTATCGCCTGCTTACATGAAAAGAAATGTTGTCACTCAGAAATGTTGTCGTGCCAGAGTAGTTTTCTGTCCAGTACGACGCCCAGGTACTTGGCAGCGTTTTTGAATTCCAAACTTATATTATTTAGTTTGGGAGGGATAAGATCTGGGACTTTGTATCTCCGTGTGAAGAGAACTAGTTCCGTCTTTTTCGGATTTACACCCAGGCCGCAAGAAGACGCCCACTCCGAAAGTGTCGCCAGCGCGGTCTGCATGAGGTCACATAAGGTTTGTGCAAAACTTCCGCGTTTGAATATGGCAATGTCATCTGTATAAGCCACCACCAGGTGTCCCTCCGACTCCATGAGGCGCAGCAATTTGTTGACTGCTACGACCCAGAGAAGCGGTGAAAGAACACCCCCTTGCGGGGTGCCTCGGTGTACGAATCTAAGAGCAAAAAAGCTAGATTTCTAAATTTCCTTACTGAACATTTTATTTTTTTTCTCAGATAATCCACATTCTGCATTTTGGCTGTTATTACTGAAAACGCACTTCTGTCTATTTTTAGGTCTGGATTATGGCCTATATGAATTGGTTTGTGGGTGAGTCTAAAAATGGTACTCCATATCGCGGTTTTTTGGCTGTCGGGTAACATCTCTTAGGGACATGCAACAGTCCATATTACCATCATAAATGTCTATTCTAATAAAAATCTATCGTGCGCTTTTAAAAATATTCAAGAATTAAGGTTCAACTCCTGTTGAAGGTACCTTAACCAATTGTACGATCGAAGTGAATTTGTTATATTGCGTTCCCAATGACTGTGTCCACATTTGCTGAATTTTGGAGATTTTTATCTTAAGCCATTAAAAATTAAGTTAAAATTGTTTTCGCAGTGTGTTGCAAGTACAAAAGTACCCATAAAACGCGAAACCAAGGCTTTATTCGTAAATCTGGATATGAGGTGAAGGTTACAGAAGTCACTTGTATCAGAATTTAAGGGTCTTATGCCAGGTTTTTAAAAAAAGTTGGATTTTGTCGAACTTTGTTATATCATTAAACTGCTAGAAAGCTATATTTTTTGAGTATCTGGAATACCACATTTCAAACACTCTGTATTTTCTCTCTGACATACTGTGATTTCACCTCGAAAAAAACTTAAAAAAAAGCTAAATTTAAAAAATTCTTAACTGGAAATTGTATTTTTTTGATCAGAAAATCCACATTTAAAACTCTCTGCATTTTGTCTGTGTCATAGTGTATTTTTCACCTCGAAAAACGGCTAAAAAAGCTAGATTCAAAAAAGTCTTAACTGAAAATTGTATTTTTTTTAACAGAAAAACCACATTTCAAACACTTTGCATTTTGGTTCTGTTATAATGGTAAACCAATTGTTCGTTAAACGCTCGTTTCTTTGCTGGTTAACGAATATTTGGCGAAACTTTTTTTAAAGCTCAATTTTTTCCCGTTTCTCAGCACGTTTCTAAACAGTTATAGCATAATTTAATTTTTCTTTTCTGTTCTTTTTTGCCCGCTGTGTACCATTTGTGAGCGTATTATGTTTATTGACTGTGTGCGTGTGTCTTGGTTTTTGGATTTTTGAAAATAGAAAAATTAAACTTGAATGTTTGAAAATTATGAAACGTGTACTCACGATCATGCTCCGTGCAAGCTGCGAATTTTATTTGTATTTTTTTATGGTTTTTTTTTTTTTTTGTATTTTGTTAGAATTTTTGTTTTCCGAACATGAAATGAAAAACGAAAATACACAGACATGAAATAAACACAGCACTTATGCATGTTCCACTGTATGTCAGTATGTGTGTGTGTGTGTGTGTGTGTGTGTCGGAAAGTTTAGGAACAGGAACAGGTATAGAGAAAGGCTTTTGTTTGCCAACGCAAAAACATAAATACACTTAATACACAGTTGGTGGGAGTGTGTGTGTCTTGTGTGTGTTGTTTTCTCTTTTGGAAATAACAAAGCAAACAGGAATCGGATTGAATTGAAAACACAAAATCAAATTAACACTGAGCACGATCAGGACATTTAATGAATAAAATAGGCAAGTTAAGCACGAGTTAGATGTAGCATATATATTATTGTTGTTGCTGTTGTTATGATGTCTGGACTGCGAATTGTGTAATGGGTTACTTTTGGGGGCATTATAGTAGGCCATAACTGTTTATGGTTATGGTTTAGAGTGGGGGTTAATATTTGTGTTTCCATTTAAATAATGGAAATCCCTGAGAGGCTAGTGTTGAGGTGTCTGGTGGTGGGAGCTGATCAGGTATTTCTGAAAATCTTTAAAATATATACAAATTCTTTATTCGATCGAGTAAATGCACAAATGGTTTAGAAAGTTAAAAATTATGGACAAAATGCCATCTTCGCAGCCAAAAGAAAAACTTATTTTCCGAGAATCATAAAACTAGGCAAGTATATGGGCCATTCTTTTTGAAACCGAACGGTTTTAAAATTGACCATTTTTGATTTAAATAAAAAAAAATCCTAAATTAGATCTGAACACTCCCACCAAAACGTGATTTAAAGTTTTGCAAAAAAATTTTTTGTTAGTTTTATAAACAATTTCAAAAATCGTCAAAAACGGAAAAATGGAAAAAAAGGGTTTTTTAAAAACTTGATTGCTCAGGTTTGGTTTATCAGATAGGTCTCGAGTTGATATTGCTGAATAGTATTTTGCTGTATCTATCAAAATACAAATTTATTAACTTTTTAAATTATTTAATAATATTAATTAATTGTTGCTGAATTTTATAAATAATTTTTTCTCAATGTTAACCACCATGATATTGGTTCTAAGAACATACATTTTATTGCCCTAAAAATAACTTAAATTATGGTGCTTACAAAAAGATGGAGACTTTTATAGTTTAAAAGATATTAATTATTGAAGTTATAAACAAATAAAAATATGCCCTTAAATAAAGCTTTGCCACGATGTTAGTTTCAAAGCAATGTGACTAAAACTTGGCAATTAAGCTTTATATTTATCAAGCTTTTCAAAAATGTCAACTTCAGGCAGATCGGACGTCTATATCATATAGGTGCCATACGAATGCTATGATTAATTGAATTTTGTGGTGGTGCAGTGTGACCATAGTTTGCAAACTAAATTATACCAACACCAAATTTAGCATTCCTATGGCAGCTATATAGAGAGACAAAATTTATTGTATTCGGGATTAAATTCTCTTCTAGTTGAACCTAAAAAACCTTAAGAAAGTTATGATTAACCCACTTTTTAAACAATCTGAAGTGATTTTTTTTTTCAAAATAAATGATTTTTTTTTAATTTGCGAAAATTTTTGAATTTTTCACTTTTTGTTCAATTTTCTTGGTTTAACTAGAAGCTATACTATTGAAAATAGAAAATTTTTTGGGTTTTTTTGTTTCAGATGGAAATTGCGACCTGTATCTTTCCCGCCGCACGACACATGCACACTAGAGGCGCCTCGGCGAAATGATTGTACCATAATATGACATATATTTTAATGAAAAAATTTGAGAAGACTGTTGAAATATATAACAATAAAACCTGAAAGTTCCGTTTCAATCGAATATTTCTTTCCTTCCCAAAAAAGTCCTCGGAAAAATCGATTTTTTGAAGCTTCTCAAGCAGGCTCCCCCCTTAAGGGCATATTTTTATATATTTATAACTTCAAAAATGAATATCTTTTAAACTATAAAAGTCTCCATCTTTTTGAAAGCACCGTAATTTAAGTTATGTTTAGAACTATATTTTGTATATCTTTAGAAGCTATAGCATGGTGGTTAACACTGAGAAAAAATTATTTATAAAATTCAGCAACAATTATTTAATATTATTAAATAATTTTAAAATATATTAAATTGTGATTTAAGTAGATACAGCAAAATACCATTCAGCAATATTAACTCGAGACCTGTCCGATGAACCAAACCTGAGAAATCAAGTTTTTAAAAAAACCTTTTTTTCAATTTTTCCGTTTTTGACGATTTTTAAAATTGTTTATAAAATTGACAAAAATTTTTTTTGCAAAACCGTAAATCACGTTTTAATGGGAGTGTTCATTTCTAATTTCGGATTTTTTTTTATTCAAATCAAAAATGGCAAATTTTTAAACCGTTCGGTTTCAAAAAGATTGACCCATATTGAAGGGTTGGGGGTGATTTTAGATGATTTTCGTGTGCTGAACACGAATCTGTTTTCAGACATGGTCCGTCCCGTCGAGATTTTTAGTAATTTGGGCTTGAAGTGACAAAAAGTCCATATTTTGACCCTTTTCAGACGCGTATACTTTGGTTGTGACTTTTTTTTTGATATTATCGTAAATTTCTAATTCTTAACTTTAAAATAAACTACCCCTTAGAATTGTACGATTTTTTTAAGCGAAGATATACCATTTTGAATACATTGACTCGATAATAATAAAAAACCAAAACTGTTTACTGCACAAAAGTATGCCTTGCAGAAACAGTACAACCGTCTAGTAATTTGTATAGAATTTCAATGAAAATATTCAACAAAACCCATTGCATAACTCGGATACAATTACTAAAAGTGGCATATCTTCAATGGAAAAAATCGTAGAACTGTTTGGGATAGTTTATTTCAAAGTTAAGAAGTAGTTCTTTCCGATAATATCAAAGAAAGTCAAAACAGAAGTATAGGTTCTCCAAAAAACGAGTATAAAAAGCCATTTTTGGTATCTTTAAGCTCAAATTACCAAAAATCTCAACGATTTCTGAAAACGGATTCGTGTTTAGCACACGAAAATCTTCTAGAATCACCACCGACCCTTTTAAAAATACTGGAAAAAGTGTAATTTTGTTGCCTTGTGTAATCGAAAATAAAATGAATCTCTGTAAATCAAATAAATATTCAAATGTGTGCATCACTTATGGTCTTAGAAGTGCCTTGAGACACTTAATCAGATTTTCTCATCCACAAACGGTCACTATGTGTGGTTTGGTTTATACCTTCAATTCGTAATCTTTATGTGTACAACAACATTTTCCAGGTCTTTTTTAACAGCATGACATATTCATTCAACCAAAAATAAATCATTACATTACAAAAAAACAAATAACACCAAAAATAAAAGAAAAGAAAATTAAAAAAAAATAAAACAACAGTATCAACATTTTAACGTTATGCATAATGTAGACTGCATACATATTAGCATAAGCTGCCACTCTTGACATGGCCCCACAATTTAAGGGCAGGCGGAGGGGGGACAGAACTCTCCAACACTCGTACTGTTAAAAACAACAATAAAATGGAAAACTGTACAAAATGTAAATCAAGAAACTTGAAAATTAGTTAAGACAGACAGTGACAGAGAGAGACAGTTAGCAAACAGCTGCAAAATGCATGGAGCGGCAACAAACTGAATAAACAAAACACCAACTGTGAACAACATTCTGGATTTGTTTTTTTTTTATTTTTATTGTTTTTATAAGTTTTCCCTTTAAATAGAAACAGAGAGATTTTAGACAGCAACATATCGAAAGAGACCAGCGAGAGACGAGTGCAAGTGAGCCTTCGTTGGACAGAACCAGCATACGTAGCATACTTTTCAGGGCATGAGTGCGTGTGTGTGTGTGTGTGACAGAGAGACAGAGAAAGGGGGTGCAACGACGACAATAAGAACATTAACAACCACAGTTAACCACAATGACAAGACAGGTTCAATATTGCCGCCCAAACTCGCACAAGAACTGGGCTAAAAATACTGATGCAAACTGCTAATTATATTGTGGCTGTACCCGGTGCAGAGGAATCTATAATTAGCTGACGACAGTGTGTGGGCAAGCGACCACAACTGTTTCTATTTTTGTTTATGGATGTGGAAAACTCGTATGACCAGCAATTAACAGCTTATTTAACTATTTTCAAATATAAATTCAAATGCTAAAGTTGGACATTTGCTAATTGGTTTGACATTTTGCTGCAAAGAAGAAAGTGTTGAAACTGCCATAAAATTCGTCCAGATTATCTGCAGATGGTGACACTCGATTGTTGCCATAGATGCTCTGATACAGTTCTAAAGAACGAAAAACATTGGAATTTCTTAAATTTTCAGCTACCACCACAGCTGGCTGTGTGGAGCTGCTGGCGTGTAGCTTTCTCATACATTTCGCATGGATGTTAGCTTTAAGCAAATAATAGCATTGCTCTCCCAATTGTCACTCTGCATGTCGGACGATTCCTGCAGTGCAGCAGAGCCTCAGTTTAGAATTGACCATGTGGAGCACAAATGAATTATAGCACTTTATCACTATCATCAAACCACTTTAGAGGGATTCTCTAATTGATTGATTGAGTATATTAGTCTGTGCATTAGAGGAGGCACCAAATATTATCATTTTAACTATGATTTCGATAGCATATTACAAAGAATAATCGTTAAAAAGCCAGAAATTTGATTTGATATCTCAATTGATATTTATATTTTTCACATAATCAGGAATGTCGCCAAAAATCTCAAAAAAAATGTTGTATAAGCTTTTAAATTTCTTATTAAAGCTGTTTAACGTTAAGCTAATAACTCAGATAGACTAAATTTTCCGACAGCGGAATTGGCAGCTTAAGCTTAATACTCAAATAAACTAAACCGATTCCGATTTGTGTCAACTTTATATAAAAAAACAGAAGGCTAGCTTCGTCTGTGTCGAAGTTTTTATACCCTTGCAAGTGTTAGTTAAGGATGCTAACATTGAAAACAAAAAAGTTTTTCATACTAAGACCCATTTCCCGACCGATGGTTCCTATGACAGCTATAAGATATAGTCATCCGATTTTGACTAAAATTTGTAAATCTGTTTGAAAGCATATAATATTAATAATGGGAGATTAAGAGGACGCTAACATTGAAAACAAAAAAGTTTTTCCCACTAAGACCCATTTTCCGACCGATAGTTCCTAAGGCAGCTATAAGATATAGTCATCTGATTTTTACCAAAATTTGTAAATCTGTTTGAAAACATATATTATTAATAATGGGAGATTAAAAGGACGCTAACATTGAAAACAAAAAAGTTTTTCTCACTAAGACCCATTTTCCGACCGTTGGTTCCTATGGCAGCTATAAGATATAGTCATCCGATTTTGACCAAAATTTGTAAATCTGTTTGAAAACATATAATATTAATAATGGGAGATTAAAAGGACGCTAACATTGAAAACAAAAAAGTTTTTCTCACTAAGACCCATATCCCGACCGATGGTTCCTATGACAGCTATAAGATATAGTCATCCGATTTTGACCGAAATTTGTAAATCTGTTTGAAAGCATATAATATTAATAATGGGAGATTAAAAGAACACTAACATTGAAAACCAAAAAGTTTTTTTGCACTAAGACCTATTTTCCGACCGATCGGTCCTATGGCAGCTATATGTTATAGTCATCCGATTTTGACCAAAATTTGCAAATCTGTTTGAAAACATATGATATTAATTATGGCCAAGTTTTATGACGCTAGCATTGAAAACAAAAAAGATTTTCTTACTAAGACCCAATTTCCGACCGATGGTTCCTATGACAGCTATAAGATATAGTCATCCGATTTTGACCAAAATTTGCAAATCTGTTTGAAAGCATATAATATTAATAATGGGTATTAAAAGGACGCTTACATTGAAAACAACAAAGTTTTTCTCACTAAGACCCATTTTCTGACCAATGGTACCTATGACGGCTATAAGATATAGTCATCCGATCCGATATATTAGCAGCGTGCAGTAAACAGAAGACTCTGTGCTAAATTTCAACTTGATAGCTTTAAAACTGAGAGACTAGTTTGCGTAGAAACAGACAGACGGACGGATGGACGGACAAAACTCAATCGACTCAGTTCATCGCCCTGATCAAGAATTTATATAGTTAATGGGGTTGGAAATGAATATTTCTATGCTTTGCAAACTTCTGGACAAAATTATAATACACTTTTCAAGTGTATAACAAGAAAGAAAGTCGGTCAAGCCTGACTATAACATACTCTGCAACTCCAAAGTTTGTATATATGTATCTGATCGATTTAAGTTAGAAGCCAAACAAAGTGGCAAAAAAGCCATAAAGTTTATGAAGTACCCATCATAATTGCATGTTTTCCTTATAATTCTACAATCGTTCATCCGATCTTTATAATTTTTTCGGCAAATCGATAAATAATTCTGATTACTAAATATGTCTAGAATGTACGATCCATCTATCTATAAAACTGTGGGAGATATGACGATTTTTCCTAATTGCGGGGGCGGGAGTGGAAAAAATTGAAAATAAACTTGATCTGCCTGCAAGTATAAGAAGTTTATGTCCCCTACATGTTAAACCTCTATCTCTTACCATCTCTGAGATCTGTGCGTTCATACCAGAGAACTGCAGCGGGCTTACACGTGTATGCTCAATCACCCTTGCTACATATGCGGTACGAGTAAACTTAAAACTCAAAGCTCGTTGACCATTTTCAAGTAGCATACACAAAACAAAAAATTAAAAAATGATCGTGTATTGGCGAATCGTTGTATTGCCGAGCTATTATACTGCTCGTACTCTATTGCGGACTGTTACGATCACAGCGCGTACACGAGTAACCCAAGCATGCAAAAATAACAACTTATGAGAGCAAAAGAGTATGATTTTGGCCTGTACTCGTCGGCAGCTGCTTTGTTTTTGTTTTAGAGTTCTTGCAAACGCATGAACAAGGAGAGTAAGTCGCGTGTATTATAGTGTGTAAGTCGCTTGATACCCGCCTGTGGCCGCCGTAAAGCTCGCTGTTACACGTTTAGCCGACAGCTTTGACAAGCTTGTTCAATTATTACTAGTGTGTAAAAAAAGCTAACACGTTGTGACATAATGTGCTTACGATCATTTCTTGTGTGTCACACCAAAGTGGCGTGCACAAACAAGCCGAGTAAATGCGCGAGTGTACACGAAAATTAAGTACTCGTTGCAGGTCTTTGGTTCATACAGACGGACATGGCTATATCGACTCGGCTGTTGATGCTGATCAAGAATATATATATACTTTATGGGGTCGGAAATGATTCTTTCTTCCGATTCCGAACCTTAGTCTTTTCCATGGGTGCGTAACCCCGAACCGAACCATTCGAAGAAGGGTTTATCAATAATTCAAATCCAGACATAAAACATAAAAAGGATCTGGCGGGATGAACAGGTGACAATTCGCCCTTTTCGCGCCTTTCACCATTTTGGCCGTTTGGCCATTTTGGCAAAAACGAGCAATATTTCGAATATTTATCCCAACTCCGTTTACACAAGCGATTCTTAAAACACAGACCGCAAACATAAAATTTTTCAACGAATGTTGTCAATGAAGTAACATTTTTGTAGGTAAAATATGCCAGAAATAGAGAGATCGCTGCAGATATTTTGTCCAAAACGGGTCGTCGTAAAGATCCCCGTTTTAAAAGTATCCTAACCACATATTCCTGCTCCCACGAATGAAGAATCAAGATCAGTTAACTTTCCTTTTTAAGTGAATATGATCCAATGCACGTTAAAAAAGGTTTTACGGGGTCATATAATCGTTATAGTATCGTATATCGTTATCGATAAGCGATAGCCTGATAGCGAACACGTCAAATATACCCGTTGATGCGAGACTAGAACAAACAAATTGCTGAACTACGGTGTCATGAGCGCTGCGTCATTCACAGTAAAACAATTGAAATGAACATGCGCGCTTATGCGTTGCTGGCAAATAAGCTGCCGTGTTGAGCGTGATATTTATGTGCACTTTGAAGTGAAATATTCAGCATTCGGTAAGTGATATGGCGCACTTGCGCAGAGATCCATATCTCGCTAAAGGACTCACTTGTCGGCAGAGTTGCCGGCTTTGATCGTCTGTAGAGAGAAGTTGCTTGGCTCTTGGCTTAGTAGGCGGTTACAAAACACTTCTTAAGTCAGCAAGTCAAAAACTGTGCACAGTCCCCTTCGCTATGACGTCAAACAGCTTACGAAAGCAATGTCTTACGAAATCATCTATGATTTCTGGGCCACCCGGTCATTTTGTCACACTGGTTTTTCAGATGCTGTGTGGGGTCCTTGAAAACTGTTACGAATTTGACTAAGGCAATGGCCAGGGCCACAGAAAAACGTAGCTTAAGGACTTACAATAAACAAACGACTTGCCGACGCATCATCCAACTGCGTTCGATTGGTCGCGTTCGTATAGTTGTAAGGCTCTTAAGCATGTTGAGAGATTGGAACCAAAGCCTCGAAAAATGCCAGATTTTGGTACCAAGTTGGCTGACATAGTAAAAAATGTCTCGACTTGGTTTTGTACCACTTCAACGATCTAAGATACTAATAGTAATAAAACTATAATATGTAAAAACTGTAATTGAAAAAATTGCAATATTTTTGACTTTTTTACCGAAAATGTTCGTTTTTTCGAGCTTTATATGACAGTTGAACGTGCGTGTTGGCCTATAACTATGTGAAAGAGTAATTAAATGAAGTTGGTTCGTTCTAACGGTTTGTTTATTTAGGTCTAAGTTACAACTTTGTATAATAATGTCCAAATTTGTAACGGGTTTCAAGATGAAGTTCAAAAACTGTGGTAAAAACTTGTTTTTTTTGAGAAACTTTTGTAATTTTGAGTATGAAGATATAATTTTTTTGAAATTTTTTGTACATTTAAAAGATTTTAAAGCAAAATTCAAAATAATTTACGAGATTTGGAATCGTTAGTCCTACTCTGAAGCTGAAAAGTTAAAAGTGTAATAAAAAGAAAACGGCAGCTTATCTGTCTCGACGAGATCAACTTTTTTGAGTTCAAAAATGTGTCACAGTGTAATCGCATATACATATATTTTGAGCAAGTCCCGCATAATTCAAAATTCGCTTAAAACGAAAACAGGAATAACCCCCGCGAATTTTGCATATATATTTGTTTACAGAAACATCTCTAGAGAGATCTCCAGGACATCTATGACAGACCCATGTGTGACCAAATTTGTAACTGAAAAATGGCAAGCATTTTGGACATGACTGAAAGTACTATATACTAACATATCCATATTTTGCCATTAAAAAATTGTACCAGTTTTCACTTTGGATAAGAATTGGTAAGTGTAAATAAGGTACATTCTACTATTTACTACTAACTTGATTACTTTACTCATTTATTTTGGAAACAGAAACTGTACGGAAATCTGTAATTGTAAAAAACGGTCTGAACAGATTAACTAAATGCTAAATATACAGCCATGTTCTCAAAAATTTTGTGATTTGAAACCGGTTTTAGTACTAGATTTGGACTCTAAATCACAAAACTTTTGTGGAAGTGGGAATTGAGAACTTGGCTGATAATATTTCCCTAAACAGTTTGAGGTTCTGCTTAAGGAAGTTTAGCGGAAAAACACCAATTAAATCGGAATATAGTTTTCTCTTTCAAAATTCCAAAGCCTGCCTCGGGTACAGCCAAAAACTTCGATAGATCGAAGATAGTAAAAGTGTCGATAGTCTGTCTCGTTAGCACTTTGCTTTGTTTTTTAGACTTACAACATAGACCGAGGTGGAGGGCACCGATAGACTCGATCCAGAGCTACCGCGGGCACCATACTATATTTGTATTTATATATATTTTGGTTGTTTTACAAAGGAGAGAAATGTGTGGCAAAGAGGGAGAGAGAGAGAGAGAGAGAGAGAGATGGAGAAAGAGAGTGTGTGAGATCAATCAATTGATTAATCCAACCCCGACGAAGGCAACATTTGGTTTTGTGTTTTTTTTATTTCGTGTCGTGTGTTGTTTATTTATTTATTTATTTGGGGGTAGGGCGCAAAGATAAGAGATCATGGAGCGTGTATTAGACTTCATTGCGGGGAAATGAGCTAATCATATAATCCATATACAAAAAAAAACCAACAAAAGTATAAATCAATTGGAACTGCATGTTTCTTGTTGTTTGTGGTTGTTAGCAGCTGTTGGATGAGAACTGTAAACTGTAAACACGCTAAACGCTACGATAGGCGCTATAGCTAGATGAATTATATTTAACTCTATATGGCACATGAGCTGAAAGACCAATAAACCAACATAAAAAAACAAACAAAACCAAACCAAACCAAAAAAGGGGCGCGCACTCAAATGAAATTTCAATAAAATATGAAAGCCTTTTGTAACTGTCAAAAGTCAGAGGAAAGCGAAAAACAAACAAAACAAAACAAAACAAAACAAAAAAACTGGCCACCACAACAAACAATGGTGGCCACCGAAAATAAATGGAAGCGCAGTCCCAGCCTCAGACACAAAACAACTTACAGTTGGCGGTGACAAATTGATGGTGGATCCCCGCCGCTCCTGCGGCCCAATGCTTGAATGTCGGCGCGTGGGCAAACCACTGCCCGGTGTACCGCCCGGCGACGAGGCGCAAGAGGGGGCAATGCGAATTTTTGGTGTCATCAGCGTGTTGTCCGAAAGTCGTCGATTGGGAAATACATTGCCTACACGCAGGAAATTGCTATCCGGTGACGAGGGCGAACAACCGAACCACCAGCCGCCCAGCATGCCAGAGCCTGAAATCAAGAGTAAATTAAAGTTGTATAAATACAATAGATGAAATAGAAAAAGAGATATGAAAATTTTCAGAGTTTTCACGAATTAAAGCTTCTACCAAAAAAAATCCACTAAAAAAATACAGTTTGAATAAGAAACAAGAGTAGGTGTCATGGGACGAGCGGTACGAGCGAAGCTCTTTACGATAAGTCTGATTGTAAATTTAACTGTTAACAAATTGTTAAGTCACGGTTAAGTCACTATTAAGTCACTCTTTAATCACTGTTAGGTCACTGTTAAGTCACTGCTAGGTCACTTTTAGGGCACGGTTAAGTCACTGTTAGTTCACTCTTTAGTCACTGTTTAGTCAAAGTAAAGTCTCTGTTTACTTCACTGCTAATCACTGTCAAGTCACTGTCAAGTTACAGTCAAGTCACTGTCAAGTCACTGTCAAGTCACTGTCAAGTCAGTGTCAAGTCACAGTCAAGTCACTGTCAAGTCACTGTCCAAGTTACTGTCAAGTCACTGTCAAGTTACTGTCAAGTCACTGTCAAGTCACTGTCAAGTCACTGTCAAGTTACTGTCAAGTCACTGTCAAGTCACTGTCAAGTTACTGTCAAGTCACTGTCAAGTCACTGTCAAGTCACTGTCAAGTCACTGTCAAGTCACTGTCAAGTCACTGTCAAGTCACTGTCAAGTCACTGTCAAGTCACTGTCAAGTCACTGTCAAGTCACTGTCAAGTCACTGTCAAGTCACTGTCAAAACTCTGTCAAGTCACTGTCAAGTTACTGTCGTCACTGTTAAGGCACTGTCAAGTCACTGTAAAGTCACTGTCAACTCACTGTCAAGTCACTGTCAAAACTCTGTCAAGTCACTGTCAAGTTACTGTCGTCACTGTTAAGGCACTGTCAAGTCACTGTAAAGTCACTGTCAACTCACTGTCAACTGACTGTCAAGTCACTGTCAAGTCTCTGTCAAGTCACTGTCAAGTCACTGTCAAGTCACTGTCAAGTCACTGTCAAGTCACTGTCAAGTCACTGTCAAGTCACTGTCAAGTCACTGTCAAGTCACTGTCAAGTCACTGTCAAGTCACTGTCCAAGTTACTATCAAGTCACTGTTAGTTCACTCTTTAGTCTCTGTTTAGTCAAAGTAAAGTCTCTGTTTATTCACTGCTAAATCACTGTCAAGTCACTGTCAAGTTACAGTCAAGTCACTGTCAAGTCACTGTCCAAGTTACTGTCAAGTCACTGTCCAAGTTACTATCAAGTCACTGTCAAGTCACTGTCAAGTCACTGTCAAGTCACTGTCAAGTCACTGTCAAGTCACTGTCAAGTCACTGTCAAGTCACTGTCAAGTCACTGTCAAGTCACTGGCAAGTCACTGTCTAGTCTCTGTCAAGTCACTGTCAAGTAACTGTCGTCACTGTCAAGTCATTGTCAAGTCACTGTAAAGTCACTGTCCCCCACTTCCCCCTCACACCATCCCACACACCTGCCGCTACGGTAAATGGTAAAAGCGGCTGATTTTGAAAATATAAAATGCAAAGACAACCCAAAAGAATCTGTCACAAAGACAACAATTTTTCTAGTTTTAGTCCCCCAGCCGAACCTCCGTAAAAGAGCTTCGCTCTAAAAACTTATCAGCTGACGGGGTCGAATAATCGTTTTACACCCCGGGAAAGTCCATTTGAACGTCCAATTCTATTTGTGACGCTCAAATTAAAAGCTTTTAAAATCACACATTATTGCATTTACTGAAACATGGCTAAAGCCTCAAGTTTCTAACTACGAAGTGCTTGTTAATTAATGTACCATACATAGGTAAGACAGGATTTGTCGTCGTGGATATGGAGTTTTAGTTGCAATCACTACTGTCTACACCTCAGAAGTTTTTTCGCATAATTCCAACTCTGAAAGTCAATTTATAGGTGTCAAAATATTTGTAAAAGACTCATTCCTGTTCATCACCTGCTCCTATATTCCTCCCCCTTCTGATGTCAATGTATATTTATTTCGTCTACAGGAAATTCAAGCTGTTGCTTCAAAACTTCGTGATAAAGATCATCTCATCATTAACCTGCCTCTTTTATCATGGTCGTCCTTTGATGACTCATCAAAACTTTTCCCTTCTTCACAAAATGACTTTGTAGACGGCTTAGCAGAATTGTCTCTAGCCCAATTAAACAAGGATTATAGTTCGTCCGATAGACTGCTTGATCTGGTATTCTCCGATGATGTCTCCTGCCTTACTATCTCCTCTTCTAATCCAATCTTACTACTTGAGAATGTCTACCATCCATCCTACCAACTCTTCAAATAATCTTTGAGCACGGCTCTGTGCTTTTTACGAATCGCCCTGCCGATATATCTATTACACAGAGAAAACAAAATTGGCTACACGGCGCGTGTAGAAACGTCAATCCTAAACAAAACGTATTTCGCCCTGCTAAATTGCACACGCTAAATGTAGAATGCTGAAAGCTACACGTGGCGTGCAGAAAAACTGCATGCAACATGTAGAAATACATCAAAAAAACGCCGCATGTAGAGAAGTTAACTGCTGCGTGGGCAAGGGCAAAGACTACACGACATTAGACAATCAGCTTATTTCCAATTAACTTTTACATTTTTTATGCAGCAATCTGAATACCACACGAACGCTTTAGGGTTTGTACATTAACATTTCGATATTGTAATCATACATGGATTTTGGAAATTCTAAACGTAAAATGTAGCTCAAAATCAATACTGAAAACTGCCTGTCACACGTGGCATTTAGGTTTTCTAAATTAACGTTAAGATTTACAAATGCTGAATGCTAAATGTAGTAAATCTACACGAATTGTGTGCAAAATTTCAGTTGCCCTTATATAAATGAGGAGAGCAATGAATTCGAACTTGAGAATTACAAACAAGCAGATTCAATACAAGTAAAGTCTTAGATGCTTTGCCTTACAGGCGCGCCGTGGCGGAGCTTTTTAAAACATCATTCCAATCGTATTTCAGTCCAAGGGACCAAAGTTCAAGTACCCACAGAGTGAGAAAAAATTAAAAAAATTTATATAAAATTGTTTGTGTTGTTTTCAGAACCAATCTTGGTGGGTGGGTCCTCTTCTGGTCGGAGACGAAAATGTATGATTTCTACAAGTTTTGACCTGGATTTTCATGCCGCGTTTACTTTTCTCATTTCACCACGTGGCATGTAGCTGCTAATCTACTCTCATATAGGAGAAGGTATTTTCGCCAAGCTAATAACAACAATATAAACGTTGAACTCTCGAAGATAGACTGATCCTTCGTAGACTCTTATGTGAATTTGGATATGGCCGTAAATACTAAGTTCTGCCAAATACCAACTAACGACGAAAGCATGCCCTAAGATTGGATAGCAGTCTAAACTGATTGGCTTAGCGGTAAACGGACAAGAAGTTTACGCGACTTGGACAATCTGTTACAATTGGAGAGTGATTCAGTTAGTCATACTCTCCTCTTACTCAAGTTGCGGCTTTCTGGTTTACCACTAAATCTGCTTAAATGGATTTCTGCATACCTATCGGAGAGAACTCAGCGCTTGCTAATAAATTGCTCATCCTCTATACTAGTACATGTTGCCTTTGGAATACCACAGGGTAGTCACTTAGGACCCCTTCTTTTCATTTGATTTATAAATGATTTACCGCTGGTATAATCTCTCGTGAGCTGATGATGTCAAACTTGGCTTTTCATACAAAAGTGATAATGAACATCTGCATTTTCAACATGATATGGATTTGTTTTACACACAAAACTTCTTAGAAACCTGTTGGACTTAAATTTCTCTGTCAAATTCTCTTCTCCCAGATAGCTGCTATGTGACAGATAGTCTTAGATTTTATATGACAGATAGCTCTATGTAGAAGATGTGAAATCGGCCCTAAGTGCCAATTTTTCTTCTCCCAGATAGCTGCTATGTGTCAGATAGCCTTAGATTTTATATGACAGATAGCTCTATGTAGAAGATGTGAAATCGTCCATAAGTGTAGCAATGTTTCTCTCTATTTTATGTAAATGTTTACAAATATTTTCTTAGTTTTCATGAATTAAAGCATCTTACAAATAAAATCCACCAAAAATAAATTATAAATAAGAAAAACTTTTTCAGCTGCCGGGGTCGAACCCTTGTATTGCACCATCTGAACCCTGAAATTGTTCCAAGTTATGGGAACGGCTTTTGAACAAGGTATTGACAGTTATGAACGGCTTTTATATCTAAGAACCACAAATAAAATTAGTTTCTACACGCTGCGCCATCTGGCATATTAAGAGTCTTTGATTGAACACAAATGCACAAGCTAATTAAGTCTAATAATGTTTGCGGTGTAAAGGTCGAAAATTAAACCCAAAATCAGCCGCACACACCCCAACGTGTGCAGCACCCAAAACGTGCCAACCGCTTGAGCCTTTCGGTATGTTTGTTTGTCCTGTTCCTCGCTCTGACGTTCTGTCACTGTCAAGGGCAGTCGCACATTTTGCGGTTGCGGCTGCGGCTGCTGCATATGACTTTATGGCTATGAGGCCTTGGCAAAGCAACAACCTGTCCTCCTCGCCCAATTGGCGAGCCAACTGAGGCGCATTTTGTGGCAATTTATGTCGAAAGTTATTAACTTGCAAATGGCTACAGTGGAAAACTGTGGATTGAATTTAAAGATAACTACTGTAAGTCAATTATTCCAGGAAATCTTTACACAGAAATCCAATCATATGCACTTAATGGAATGCGATTTATTCTGAGTATTTTGGTAAATGAAACAAGTGTAAGCCGATTTTGAAACAAATTTCTGGGGAAATTTGTAGAAACTTAATATCGACCAATTGATAAATGCTCGCTAAATGCTCCACAAGGTGGTGTCAACTGCTGCCAACAGCTGGTGATGGCATTTGAGGCCGCCATTGTCATTTGCAACTGGACTGCAGACCGCACTGGCAACATTTGCGGAGTGAACGAGGTGCTGTGGCTAAGGCTTGAACCCGGCTAAAATGAAACTTTTGAGTTGGCCAGAAACTTTTGTCGTCTTTATATACTCTGTACCAAAGGTACACAGGAGATTTTGACTAAAAATCGTACGCAAATCGATGAGATTATAAAAAAATAAATGAGAAAGGATATGTTATCCAGGCATAATTTGTCAGTCATGAGCTTCAAACCATGAGTCATCTTTGTCAACGGTTTGGCAAGCCAAGGATCCAAGAATGATAAAGCTAATCTTCGGTAGTGCCAAGTATCACAACGGTGGAACTAACTTTTTCTTCCTTAAGGTCTCTACGGACATGCGACGCAAGTAGTTTAACATAAGTCTAGTGTGACCAGACTTAAGAAAATATTACGCCAAAAGTTTAAGTTTATGGTATTTCTAAATCAACTCTAAATTGGCAAGTTCTCTACATGCCGCCAATAAATATGAAAACTGTACTGGAAATGATAGTCAAAAGATAGCTGACTATTGATTTCGACAAAGAGGAAAAAAAAGTTAATATATTGATATCCGCTGGTTAAAATTAACTTTTAAAAATATCATATTTTTCATATCAATAGGGTACAAAAAAATATCTTTCCGATTCAAATCAATATCACTTTTACCGTTTTGATATTAAAACGTTTCAGAATGATCCCGAAAATGATATGACTACTGTATCAATTACAATTTGAAATTCGAAAAACGGACAGCAACGGGATGCTTATTTTAGTTGTGACAGAGTAAGATATTGTAGCCGGGTGTGGTGCAGCGGGTAGTGTGTGATAATTTCAAACATAAGAATTTTATTTTAATCATATCGGAGTCAAATTGATATGAAAAAATGGGGAAATGACTCACTTTCACTCTACCAAATAAAATTTTCTTTGCATTGTTGAATATTTGTGTTAAGTGCAAATAAAGGTAGTTTTATATCGTTGATCTTTAATGGCTTGAAAGTACAAGCAGGGCGACGTGTCATTGAGTGGCGTCAATGAAATTTCAACAGTTCAAAGTAAAACGAGGCCCACAGCCCATATAGATAGACTCCACAAATGTGCCGTAAGCAAGGCTGAAACCTCTAAAATTTTGCAGAGGGTTCGGTCCGGGGGTTCGAACCCGGTGTTAAGTCTAAGCTTCGGTTCGCGGACCGGTATCTGGAACCCCTGAATCCAAGGTTTTGGTTCGAGCCTCGGTTCGCTTGAACAAAAAATAAATAGTTTCAATTTATAATATTCTTTATTTTAGTTATGTAATTTCAATTATCAACTTCATAAGCTGACAATTACAACATTTGAGAACTGCTTAGTTTAAGTTAATAAGCATTATATCTTCTAGGAGCTGTTCATCTATACTAGCTCTTAGATCAGACAGAACAAACTTAAGTGTTGAAAAGGCTCGTTCAACTGATACCTGAGTTGCTGGAACTGCAAGTATAGTTAAGGCATTATTTTTAAAGTCTTCAAGTCTTCTTTGACTTCTCCAAAATTTTAAAACATTTGTCGATGTATGTTCTCTTGGACAATTGTCGAAAGATTCTATAACATCATTTACAGATTTTATATATGATATTTATTTATTGCTTTCTATTGCTTTCATAAACTTCTCTTCTTCGCAATCAGACGTTGAGTCATTTAAAGTTGAATTTTAAAATCTCTCATTAAGAATTTCTTTTTGGCGCTTCAGCATGTCTGCATTGTGCTGCTTTGCAACTTTTTTAACAAAGTTTGAAATCTCGAGTCTAAGAACACTGCAGCCAATATTGGTACTGAGCTCATAATAGAAGAACTTTTATCGAGGCACTTAGATAATAATAAACAATGTTTTGCTGAAGATTTTAGAACAATTGTTCGACATGAAAACAACTTCACTTGGTAGTAATTGTGAATCCTGCACCTTTAAAGAAGTTTTATAAATTGGCTGCAGCAAATTACATATATTTTGAACTACATTCCATTCAGATGTTTTTAGGTGGAACTCTTTTAAACAACTCTGAATGCAAAAATCTTTAAGACACAGTCAAGAACTGGATTTATCAACTTTCCCATATGCAATAGATTTTATATAGTGTGAGTACGGAGTTTCTTACAAAGTGTGCGAACTCTGCTAATGTCAAACTGAACTTCATTAAAAAAATCGTTTCACTACTAAATTAAGAGTGTGTGCAGCACAACGAACTGTAATTATAGAGTTCACCTGGGAATCTATTGAGTGCTTTTGATTCACATGATCAGCCTTCATCAACATTACATTCTCCAAAGTTGCATTCCTTTTCCGCTATGCAGGTCTCATTTAAAAGTTCTCCTGCTCGAACCATATTTGCTCGATTATCGACGGTGATAGTATAAATCTGTCCTAGGAAAATGTTGTAGGATTGGAGAACTTCTTGAATGATAGCAGTCAAATTAAGACTTGTGTGCAGAACGTGGACCTCTTTCATATCCAGCGAATCTCGTCATCTTTATGAATCTGACAGTTAATTCCAATTATGGCGTAATCAACTTTAATGGTGTATTTGTTATACCATTGGAGAGGGTATGTATAAAATATGTGACGTGCGAAGGTACATAAGCTTTTCCAGAACCGAATTTCGCTTTCCTCTATTCCTGTGTATGTAGTTTGACATTAGATATATAATATGTACACATTAATCGAGCTTAAGTTAATACCCTGATTAAATGAATGTACATTTTTACAAGCATACAAAATGTGGGAATTAATTAAAAAGAAACACGACGTTATACAGTGCAGCCCGGAAATATGTATGTAAGTATATACGAGTACATCGTTGCAAATCGAATTAAAACTGTTTACCCTTATATGTGAAGTTTGCTCGGTAACTAGATCAAGTGGCTCACGTTAAGCGAATTATAGCATAATGTTCCAAGTAGTGAAGATTTCATTTAA
Organism: Lordiphosa magnipectinata; assembly: GCA_037044535.1. Taxonomy (NCBI): domain Eukaryota; kingdom Metazoa; phylum Arthropoda; class Insecta; order Diptera; family Drosophilidae; genus Lordiphosa; species Lordiphosa magnipectinata. The sequence goes on from JBAMBO010001261.1 coordinate 131,621, forward strand.
ACGGTATCTTTTCAAATGATCTAGTAACCTTTTTACATAAAAAGTAATTCAAGCTTAGTTTAAAGCGCAATCGTTTATACTTAAATCTCAAGAGATTTCCAATATTTCCCTGTACGTGTCTTTAAAAACACCATTTAATTTTGTGAACCGAACCTATTTTTCCAAAAAAGTGGTCCGGTTGGGGTTCAGGATCGCTGAGTCAAAAATATAGAGCGCCTGGTTAATGGTCCGGTTCGCGAACCCCAATAAACCCGAACCGAACCGGTTCTCAGGGGTTCGGTTCCGGACCGGTTTGCAGCCTTGGTTGTAAGCATATCATTAAAATTTAGTGGTGAAATCGTTACTTTTGATTCTCTTCTTTTCTTAAATTTTGTATGAAACTTCTAGTTTTTTCTCATGTCCGTAGAGGCCATGTCATGAATATAAACTGAAAAAACTGAAGACACATAATAAGTAATATATATAAGGCTGTAATTTGGATAGCAGTTTCCATTTGTGTTGAAAGTGAGCCCTAGGACGGTATTTCGGAAAATTCCAGACCCAAGGAGTGGAAAGCGCCGGAAAAGTTTGTATGGGAAACATTTTTTTTCATCCGATTGACTTAAGACTCAGACCCATAAGCCTCACATCATTCCTGTTCAAAACAATGGAAAAACTACTAGATCTCCACATAAGAGAAGGCTTGAACCTGGCCTTAGAGAATAATCAGCACAATCAGCAATCAGCAGATATATCAGGTGCATTTAGCAACGTCACCACAGAAGCGATAATGCGAAGCCTAAGGGCACTAGCAATTCACAAGACATTGGACTCCTGGATATACAACCTGCTGAGCTGCAGAAGAGTACAAGCCGAGTGGGGTACCACAACCATGACGAAAGAGGCACATGGAGTAACGCCTCAGGGCGGAGACCTGTCGCCCCTTCCATGGAACCTTGTGGTCAACAAACTATTACGAAAATTCCGCAGGAAAACACCCAAGATAACCGCATATGCTGACGACATAAGCATAATTATTATGGGGAAATGTCCATCGACTCTCAGCTCAATCATGGACTCTACTCTCAAAGAGATACTAAAGTGGGCCACAGAAGCCGGACTCAGTATCAATGCGGAGAAGACGGACCTGATTCTCTTCACCAAGAGATACAAGTTACCGCAATGGACTCCACCTACGAAATGGAAAGAACAACGTAAAATACTTCGGAGTAGTTATCGACAGTAAACTGTCATGGAGACTCAATGTGGAGGAAAGGGTGCAAAAGGCAACCAATGCGCTATATGCATCCCAGAAGATGCTAAGCAGCACTTGGGGCCTATCACCAAGTCTAACGCACTGGCTCTTCATCTCAATAATACGATCGATACTACAACATGGCATATTGGTATGGTGGCAAGCCACGGAGAAGTCCACATATCTAAAGCTGATGGACAAGGCATAGCGGCAGGCATTAGTCTGCATAACGGGGGCGCTGAGGTCCACTCCAACAAAAGCACTCGAACACAACCTAGGAGTCTACCCCCTGGACATTCAAGCACGCCTTCTAACACAAAAGACGGCCCAACGTCTTTGTGCGGCAGGCACCATGGCGCTACAAAGCTATGGACACAGCATGGTGGGTAGAGTGATCAACAGTAGCACGGACTACATGATACCAAAAACCAACTTCACAGGTGCATCAGCATTACTGGGACCAGGACTGGCCCAGAAAGCAATGCACCTATTCACAGACGGCTCCAAGATGGCCTCAGGAGTCGGAGCCGCTGTATACTGCAAAGAGCCGGAATTGAGGCTCTCCTATAAACTGCCAGACCACTGCACCATATTCCAGGCGGAAGTCTTCGCAATAAGGAAAGCAGCGGAATTGGTAGCACAATACGCACCAAACAACCAAATAAACATACAGGTTGACAGCCAAGCGGCAATCAAAGCAATGCAGAGACATTGGAGATTAACTCCAAAAATGTTCTGGCAAGCAGGCAGGCAATAGATTCCCTCAGCATCTCTAGAAAGGTGCAAATCTACTGGATTCCCAGCCACCGGGGCATTGATGGAAACGAAATGGCTGACAGTCTTGCAAAAGCCGGAACCGCACTAAGCCAAGAAGCAACACTAAACATATCTATCTCCGTACAGACGCTACACACAGCAAGGTGGAGGAGATAGCGGAGAAAGAAGCAGAGGAAAAGTGGAAGAACACAACCGGCTGCAGAATCTCAAAAATCATGTGTAAGATAAGAGACAAAAAACTCACGCACTTTATGCTATAGCTCCAAAGAAGAGACTGTAGACTGCTTATAGGCATACTAAACTGGTCACTGCCTAGCAGCTGCTCAAGCTAAAAAGCTAGGAATCACGACAACGGACATCTCCAGGAAATGTAAGGAACCTGGAGTCGTCGAAACTCTGCAGCTGCCCAGCGATTGCTAAGACGAGATTAAGACATCTGTACTCCCCAAGTCTCACCTCTCTTGAAGAGGCGGCAAAGAAGTCTCCCAAACAACTATTGGCATTTGCCAAAACGTCAAACATCCTCTTGGATTTCTAATGGTACCCAGAAAAAACCACCCGGCCTCAGTAAGGACCGTAAGGTCTATGTGTGGCCCGCCGGAACTACCTACCTACTTAAAACTCTGTTCGTAATCATAGGATACGAAATAATTGGACATGGATTTTTCCGATTATTGAACTCTGTATAAAACTCGGTTTGTAATGTAAAAATGTAAAATTGGCTCAAACAGCACCTCCAAAGGAAAGCCAGGGCCAACCTTCTCTCGATCTCTGGTTTGTAATGTAAGTATGCGAAATAATTTGTAATGTGATTGGAAATTCACGTCGGGTTGCGGGGTTGGGTGAAATTCTATGCTCCAAATGAAATGCGAAAAAATAATTCTTGAGTCTTGGAAACTCATCCCCAAGGTGTTTTCAAGGATTTCTTCTAGTCGATCTGAATAAAATTCCACTTGATAACTCTCAAGGGCAAATAAATGGAAAAAATTAGAAAAAATAGGACAACCAACTAGCAAAGTCGGAAAATGGAAAAGGCACAGTCGTAAAACTTTGATTTCAAGCCGATGTATGTTAGATTCGATGTGTGGGCTCTAAAGATTTTGAAATTCGAGAAAGCCATAGATTGGAAATGTAAAAAAATAGTTGACTCTCGATGGACTTTAAACTGATTCTGTTATTGGTTCTTTACCAGTGGTGTCCAAATTGCTAAAAGCCTATCCCATGGGATAGGATATGAAAATTCTGCGGGCGTCGCAGCCGACACAAAGTGTGTTCTATAAATAGCACGCTCGGCTGCTTGCTCTCTTACGATGCGCGTGTTCGGCTTTGTGTTCTTTCACGAGACATTTGTAAGTTTGTTTGTTGCTCATGTTGAAATGTCAACATGCTTACTTCGTGTTTCGCTGCTATGCACACATGCGCAATGCTTGCTTGTGTGAGTTTGGACACCACTGTTCTATACGGATGATGGCTTTATTGAAGCGCGACGGGCTAATGTAAATGACTGTTGAAATTTAGCAAAATTGTTTATATTTACTTCCTAAAGTAATCAGTTACGGGTGAGTTGTAAAACACCCAACACTAAACAACTTTCCTCCAACTCTTTCATGTGGTTGTTTGTATTTGACAAATGTATTGGTGTGAGGCTGTGGGATTCCTGGTCTAAAATATGTGTTTGGTTTTAGGTTCAGCTATTTTTTACGAGATGGTTTGGCTTACGGTTCTGCTCACAGTAAAATGTTGTCGGTATGATCGATTGATTAAATCTAAATGTAGTCTTTATATGTATCGATATTTTAGTGTGAAGGTATGGTAATCGAATGACGGTCACACTTTATATATGAAATGGACGAGAGCGTGGAGTAGATTGTAAAAGATGGACATAAACTGGCGGGGTAAGTTAAACGACAGACAGAAACCCGTATAGAAACATTGTAAATAATAAACCGTGTGTAAAATCCCATATTGAGACATTGTAAATAGTAAACCGTGAGTAAATAGTTAGCCGTAGATATAAAAGTGTGTCAAAAAACCCATATAGAGACATTGTAAATAGTAAACCGTGTGTAAATAGTTAACCGTGGAAATAAAAGTGTGTCAAAAACCCATATAGAGACCATTGTAAATAATAAATCGCGTGTAAATAGTTAACCGTGGATATAAAAGTGTGTCAAAAACCCATTTAGAGACATTGTAAATAGTAAACCGTGAGTAAATAGTTAGCCGTAGATATAAAAGTGTGTCAAAAAAACCCATATAGAGACATTGTAAATAGTAAACCGTGTGTAAATAGTTAACCGTGGAAATAAAAGTGTGTCAAAAACCCATATAGAGACCATTGTAAATAATAAATCGCGTGTAAATAGTTAACCGTGGATATAAAAGTGTGTCAAAAACCCATATAGAGACATTGTAAATAGTAAACCGTGTGTAACAAGTAAAAACACTCGTTTACATAACATAAACATAGAATAAATTTTCAAATAAAATCACGGTTTTCTTGAATCATAAGTGTAAAAGAAAATTCTCGAAAATACTTGCTTGAAAAACTTTTGATTTTCCCTCAAAAATGGTTCAAAAGCTTGGACAAGAACTTAAAGCAAACAAACATTTTACAAGTCGTAGGTTGCATTTTTGTTTGCTATTTTTTGCGCTTTCATCATCATCATCATCAGCTGTTGTTTGTGTGTTTACCTGGGAACCACAATTCACAGCCGAGCGACACCATAACGCCCACATGTACGCTATTCTGGTCTTTTGTCCTGCACTCAAGTCTGTGAGTGCAGCAGAATTTCAATTTCGCCATATGCAACAGCAGCAGCTGCTGCAGCTGAGCCACACGCATGCACATAAGTTGACATAGCGACAGCCCGGCTCCTTTGAGCCTCACATTTGTGGCAAATTAAAAGTTTCTTTTTTTCGCCTAGTGGGTCGTGTTTACAAGCGATTAAGGCCATCGTCATAATAAATCATCATTAACGGTCGAAAGTTCATTAAGCGCTGCAGCAACCGCTGTCCGTTGCCATGGCGGTTAATTCAAGCTCCAGGCTCTCTCTGCCTTTGATTCTCATTTAAAATTTTAATAACACAATTAAATGCGGCGGTCTGATTAGCGACTGTTGTCACGTTCAATGAATATCAAATTAAAATCAAAACGAACATTTCCAATTATAAATACAAGACCGCCGGCGACATCGCCCCCCACCACCAATCAGTTATACATTTTGAAACCCACCAACCCACACTTACCGCCAGAGTTCTTGCGTGCCATGTCCTCGGCACTGGACGTCTTGCGTTGATCTATGCGCAAATTGGGTATATTGAATGGCGGCGCATTCATGTTGTCCGTGGAGAATTGATGGCGCAGCGTGCGATGTCGTTCTGGTGAGGCCATTGAAAGGTTGTCCAGTTTCAATTTGTTGCGCTGCTGGCGATCGATGGCCTCCAACATTTGCTGTAGCACCTGCAATTGTTCAAGTATTATGGAGTTTTAGTAAATAATTAAGTTAAGTTTGGTTGACCATCCAATGAATTTTGTTCTGGAATTAATCTTATATCATAAATCAAAAGATTCCTCTAAGTTAAAAACCTTTGAAACTGAAAGCTCAACCGAACCCTGCCGCTCTGGAAAATGGCTCGGTTCTAAATCGCATCAGTTTTTGGTGTTTGAGTTTAAGGCACAGTTACAACCAGCCCACTGTGGGCCGGAAATATTATTCTTTTGGACAGAACTCTAAAAATCTTAAAAAGTTTAACTTAATGCTCAATCACAATTGCTTGATAATGTGGCATTAGCAGAGCTGACAAAAAAGTGGTCAATTTTTTCAGGCTACGATGATACGATGAAGAAGGGAAGCTAATGACATTTCACCTTTGACTATTCTCAAGCTTCGTGTGTTTCTTTTATGGAGAACTATGAAACTATGAACTATGAAGTGGATATTCTAGAAGTAATTTTTGATCACCACCGAATTCGACCAAGATTCTTAACACACTTCTTAATCTGCGCAAAAGCAATACTTATTGTTTACTCTTCGTAGTTTCAACTGCAGTAGACTTGTTTTAATTAACATTCCATTCTTCTTTATATATAGACTAATTAATGGTGAAATTGACTCAAACGAGTTGATTAGCGAATTTAATCTGTTAGGCCTGTTAGACAGATCTGTAACTTAATACCTTTATCTCTGAAACTTTTCATATTCAGTTTCGCGTCCTCATTATTTTACAAAAAACTCCACCGAGTAATTAACTGGAAAGATTATCTTTCTGGCTACGGCTTAGTGAGGCATATCATGAAAACCAGACTGACAGAAAAATCACAATTTTTCACATTCAATAGATCATAGAGCCAGAAAATTCTTGATTTAAGTCAATCCTTTTTTACATTTAATTCTATCCTATACACTGAGAAAAAAACAAAATTTATTTAAAATCTAGATTGCAAATCTCTTTTTCAAGAGTCTTGAAATCTTATAAAAACCAGATTGAAAAACCTTCAAATGAGCTTAGAAATCTTAAAACCAAGATTTATCATCTCGCAATTTATCAACCCACATACAGTTTTCTGTAAAGCCTCAGTTGAAAAACTTTATGATATGCAGCCATGTTCTCAATTCCATTTTCACAAAAGTCTTGTGATCTAGAGTTCACATCTAGTACTAAAACCGGTTTTAAATCACAAAATTTTTGTGCAAGTGGACAGTGCCCCTCCTGCCACTCTCCACTCAGCTGGCAGAAATCTCGACGGTGAATTCTGAGTTCTTATACTGCGACTGGTGGCGTATAAAAAGTGACGGCCGATGGCAAAGCGAGTTAAGAGGCCACGTCGTGTGTTCAGTCATCCGCGGTACTGAGTTCAAGTCCCAGTAGCGGCGGATTAATTATTTTTTTAAGTTTTTCAGAAAGAAGAAAATGTTAATAACTAAATTTAACATCTTAAAGTCGAGTATAAACGATTCTAGTCCAAGATTGAGATAAAATAAATTGAGAATATAATCCATGGGTTAAGATTATCTCGCTTTTGTCGATATCAGATTCCGTTTTGCTCGGTTTCAAGACTATCAGGCCTCTTCCGGTTTTCACTAATTTGCTCGAATTCGATTTGTTTATCTGTTCCAGTTTTCACAATTCGATAGATTTACTCGATTTGAATTCACATTGCTCAGAGTCGATGAATTCAAAAGTAAATTCTTACTTAATGGTGTCAAAATAATGGCTTAAAACTATTTTCGATGCAATGTTTTGTATATTTAAATACTTTCTGAAATCTCACATTCTTTTACAAAAAATTTGTTATATAAAAATAAATAATTTTTATGAAAAGCTTTAATTTTGTTCTGTGCCAGCAAAATCGAATTCACATATTTTGTTCAACCTGTTCTGGTTTTCACTTTTTTATGAAAGGCTTGAAACATTCGATTCAGCTTCCATTAAAAATAAAAACCACATCTTAAGCAGCTTTATTAAAATACTATAAACTACTTTGACTTTTCCGTGTGTTTTTTTTATGTTTTGCAGCACATTGAGGAAGAAGTAGTCAAAGGGAACATTTGGAAACGAAATATTCGAATTGCAAATCAAATGCGAATCGTTCGAATACCAGAACAACTTAAATCAAATCGTTCGATTTTGTTTTCATTTGAAATCGAAAAAATATGTGAAAATCGGAACAGGCCTGTATAATTTTGGTTTAAGATTGATTCTTTCTCAGTGCAGTTATAAGAATATTATGTTATCTCATATATTTGGGATCGGGGGACGTAAATAATAAATAAGTTGCCTACTTCTAGGCAAAAGCAAAACGTAAAAGCAAAAACGTTTCTCATACGTTTGGGGTCAGCATGCGCTGTCTGCTAACATTATGTTAATAAGTTGATGTTAATATTAGTGCTCTGTTAATTAACAAGGCAGGCTGTTATCCATGCAAATTTGTCCGAACCTCGAATATAAAAGTTTTCTATGCTTTTTCATAATTCCATAAAGCTGCATAAAAATCGCACAACTATATAGTATAGCTACCATAGAAAAGGCAGGTCTTAAAAAAAATCTCAGTATGACACTTTTTTCCAATGCTATCGCTACCAAACCGGTTCTGAACCGAACCGGTTCGAGCCCGGAATTCCGGATTTTTTTATAACCTTGTAGAGAGCATATTAAAATTCTCCAGATGTTTGTAACGCATAGAAGGAAGCATCTCCGACCACACAAAGTATATATATTCTTGATCAGCATGACGAGCTGAGTTGATATAGCCATGTCCGTCTGTCCGTCTGTTTCTATGCTATCTTCTCCGTCAGTTTTAAAGCTATCTTAAACAAACTTTGCAAGAAGCCTTTTGGTACAAATACGCTGCACATTTGTCGGAATCATCCGGATCGGATGACTATATCATATAGATGCCATGGGAATTATCGGTCGAAAAAGTAGTTTTAGTGAGAAAAACGTTTTTTGTCTTCAACGCAAACGTCCCCAATCCTCGTATTTATAAGTTTTCTATGCTTTTACATAATTCCACCAAGTTTTATGAAAATCGGACAACTATATAGTATAGCTGCCATACAAAAGATATGTCTGAGAGAAAGTCTAAGAATGAAAAACTTTTTTGTTTTCAATGCTTTCGCTCCCAAACTTATTACTGATCAATATTATATGCTACTACACAATTCTACAAAGTTTGATCCAAATCGGATGACTATAGCATATAGCTGCCAGAGGAACTATCGGTCGAAAAAGTAGTTCTAGTGAGAAAACTTTTTTGTTTTCAATGGTAGCGTCATTATACCTTCCAGTTGTGAATATTATCAGTTTCCACACAATTTTGGGGAGTTCGGTCAAAATCGGATTAATATATCGTATAGCTGCCATATAACAAACTGGGAAGCAAATGCTCAAAGTAGTGGCGCCGTCAAGCTACAAGGGTATATAAACTTCGGTCGAGCCGAAGTTAGCTTTCCTCTATTTTTTACTGTGAACTAAGCCCTGGATTGAACTACGAGGACGAAAATAGATGAACGCGAACCCATTCCGAACCCAAGCTTTTGGTTCGGTTACAAAAAAAAAGGTCTTCGATTTGTTATTTTCTCCTTTTCGCACTCCCAATGGTTATTAACATACATACATATACATATGTACATTGTACATATGTAAAACAATTTAAATACGTGAAGAATCGTGTTTTTGTATGTAGTACTTCTTTGCCTACCTATGTATGTACATATGTATACACTCATACTTATTATATTACATACAAACAGACCACAATACATTCCAGTCAGAGATATTAATTTGTAATATACTACATATTCAATGTAAACACCTTTGCACAATGTATTGAACGTTTTATTTTTCATCTTATACATATACATATGCGCCAATTTAACCAACTCGGTGCATGCTACTGCAGAAACATGTCAGCCGAATACAAACAGAAGTGTGTGCCACACGCTGCGTTGCCAATTCAGCTATTTGTAAGCTCGAAAGCCGGAATCTATTCAGTTATGCCGGAGCCTGGAATTCTAGTTAGTTATTTGACATTGTTTAGCTATTTTAAAGTTAAGTTTTAGCATTTTTAAGAGTCGATATTTGGTGGGAAAAATAGCTAAATTGGCAATACTAGCCACGCGCCAAAAATTCTTACAGTCTTACAATGTAATTTTGCGTCAGGTGAACATTTACCTATTGTATTGTAATTTTTGTATATTTTGGGTAAAACGTGCAACGAACCAAGGCCCAAAAACCTCGAACCTCAAATTTCCGAACCTTAACCGTTGGTAAATTTTGGTTCGAACTTGCAAACCGGAGGTTCCGAAAATTTGTTTGGGTATCAAGTACATATATGCTTCTTAATAATTCAGATAAGTTCGATTGAAATCAAATGACTGTACCATATGGCAGCCATAGGAACGATTGGTCGAAATAGTAGTTCTAGTGAGAAAAAATTTTTTGTTTTCAATGGTAGCGTTTTTATAAGTACTTTTCAGTTAAATATGAATATTATCTGTTTTAACACAATTTTGGTGAATTTGATCAAAGTCCGATGAATATATCGTATAGTTATAAGGACTAACTTAACTTCGGTCAAGTCGAAGTAAGCTTTCTTCAATTTTTTATGTTTAATTTTTTTCCTGGAGTTGAAATTTACTCAAAACTTTTGTTCTTTTATTTATATCAAATGTTTGACGTTTAATAGCATCATTCAGCAAGTGACGTTTTACTCAGAATGATAAAATCGCATCTGTTCGTACTCAAGTGCATGTAATAAAGTAACACATTCGCAACAATATGGTGCAACACACATGACACTAGCAACAAGCGATTAAGAGAACAATAACGAGTAACATTTAAAAGTAATTGTCCCTATTCAAGTGCATGGCAGTGTATAAATTGAAAACTTCTTGAAATTACGAACCAATTAACCTAAAAATATGACACATAAGAGTTTAGTTTTAGTGCTGTTCTTGTTAAAGTGAAGTAGGCATGTTTATTCAACTTTTTGATCATTTTTAAGCTATTCACTTTGCTGTTATAAACTTACCTCAAGCAGATAGCAATATTGCTCAAAATTGAGAGCCGGATTGACAGTATGTGGTATGAGCAGGGGCAGCACATTGGTGGCCATGGTCTCTACGGTGAGGCCGTATGATTTGTCCACAAACAGCTTATGATAGATGCCTGTGAAGGAAAGCATTAGCAAAAGAGAGAAATTGTATAGTATCTGTGTTTGATGGTGGCTGTGGCTGTGTGTGTGTGTGTGTCTGTGCGTAATTCTATTAAAACGCACACACGCAGACAAAGACTTAATTAGATTTCAGTTATCGGCATGAAAACAATGCTGGCTTTTGGTATTCTTTTATTATTGCTTTTTTTTTGGGTGGAGGGGTTCCAACTTACGCACGGTACGCATGATAATATCTGGATCGGGTATGCGTACATTTGCCAGCAAATGCAATACCTCATCCATGACCTGGAAATAACAATGCAAATGCAATCAATTGTGTTACTTTTAATTTTTTTTGAACAAAACACCAACCTGTGCCCGCTCCATACGGTCCATGACACGCTCAATGCACATGAGCACATTCTGCACTATCTTTGGATCAGTTATATTCTTTTCAAATACCAATTTAACCTTGGGTAAGACCATGCGACGAATGGACAACTCATCGATGCTATCAAATACATTGGCCACCGCCACCACAGCCGCACTCTGAAGCAGTTTGAAATCAAAGAGCAAAAATGTATAAATAAACCAATTCATTTAACTACAAGTGCGAAACTGAATGAACTCAAAATTTGATAAATCAATGACAGAAAGATGCTTTTACATTATTGTCAGAATTAATTTAGCAACCAAACTCACCTGCACTTGTATCGTGGAGCCATCGAATGAAAAGAATAGCATGGGCATTATGTCTGTGGTGACATCTTCCGGTTTCGTTTTCTCTATAATCAAATGCAAATTCTCAAGTATCGTAACGCTTGCCTGAATCGACTTTGGTGTATTGTAGACGACTCTGTGAAAGATACAAAACAAAAAAAAAGAGGCATGAAATTTAAGACCAACTTTTTCATGGCGCAATGTCAATAAGCGTCTTACAAGTGTCCAAAAAAGTTTTCTCCTATCGCGCTACCACCTAACTTTGAACTTGCAACTTGCCACTCGCACCCATAGTTTTCTGTGTGTTTTTACCAATTTATGCATGGAGGCCACAAAAGCTGGCTAGTTGCCCTAGGAAACTTTGCCACACAGTAGCAGCAGCGGCAGCCGCAGCAACTTCAAGTTGAGCTCTAAAAATTACAATACGAACTGATGCCTTCAAGTTGGTCTTTTTGAATACAATAAAACGCCATGAACATTAAATAACAAAAAAAAAAAGTGTCGGAAAAGTTTTCCAATTGTTTAGTACCACTAAGTTGCGGTCGTCCATTGTTTTGTAATCCAGTGGTGGGAGGGGGGGTGGAGCAGTCATAATAATAGTAAAGTTAAATATGACTTATACAGAGATACCGTGGCAAGGCAATTGAATAGGTAATGTAAGGAAGTGGACAATGCCAAGCTCTTTCAATGGACTGTTACTACTGTGACAGAAAGGTATCAAGTTTTATGCATAATACGAACGAAATGTTGCCGAAATTAAAAATCTAAGTTTATTAGCGAAGGGTAAATCTCTCCCTCTAATAAAGTTCAATGTTAGAGCGGGGATCTAACACGGAAAGTTGTC